>PVKA01014140.1:0-53181 GCA_004027165.1 Ctenomys sociabilis | reverse complement strand
AGGAGAAGGAGAAGGAGAAGGAGGAGGAGAAGAAGAAGGAGGAGGAGGAGAAGGAGGAGGAGGAGGAGGAGAAGGAGAAGGAGGAGGAGGAGAAGAAGGAGAAGGAGGAGGAGGAGAAGGAGAAGGAGGAGAACTGCGTGTCAGGAAGCAGCCTGGAACCAACACTGACCCGGGAGCGGTGCTGACGCCGCGCGGCACTGTGGCGTGATCAGTGCTGCGGAACCGTGCGCTGACCATAGCGTAAATGGCAGATTTGATAATCAGTGTACAACAGTTTTAAAATTTAATAGTGTCATAGCAGCTCACATACAAAAAATTAATAATGTAACATACTGAAAACATTATACACTTCCATACATTTTATGATACACAAATTATACCTTAATAAAGCTATTTTTTACAAACAGCTGGGCAGAGGCCACTGATACAAACCAGGCAGGGTCAGCACGACCTAAATAATGGTAGCCAGATGGTGAAGCAAGAAACTTCGGTACAGGCACAGAAGCTGTGCCCTCCGACGTGAAGTACGCTCTCAGAGACAGGCAGGGCCAGCGGGAGACCCCTCCTGACTCAGACCACGGGCAGACGGTCTTTGTGTGTCCGTGACCCTCTGAGCACCCTGCGAACTTGCCCTCTGCTACACTAGGAAGGTGAGGCTGCTGGAAAGGTGTTTCCCAGTGCTAAGTGGGGAACAGAGGCAGAATCACAAAAACTCCCTGTGGGCTGGTGCCTCTTCTTTGTTTTTTGAAACAGGGTCTCACTATGTAGTTCAGGCTGCTTTGAACTCACTGTAGAGCCTGGGCTGGTGGTTATCCTCCTGCCTTAGCCTCCCAAGTTCTGGGAGTACAGGTGTGTGCCACCATCCCTGGCTCTGGATTCCCTTATATTTTTATATTAATTTTTTTTTTTTTGTCTTTTTGAGGCAGGGTCTCACTATGCATTTCAGGCTGGCCTTAAGCTCATTTTGTAGCTCAGGCTGGTCTCGAACTCACAACAATCCTCCTGCCTCAGCCTCCCGAGTGCTAGGATTACAGGCCTGCGCCACCACGCCCGGCTTTTTTATATTAATTTTAATGAGAAAGAAGTAGCAATGAGATAGTTTCAAAACAGGTTAGTAGGACAGTTACAATAATTAATACATTGCATATTGTTATCTTCATAGTAGTTATTCAGAGTACAAGATGCAGACATGATATCTTGTCTAAACACTGTTAGTACAAATCTTTCTTCTCATTGAACTAAGAGAAAGTAGTTGCATATCTATCCTATCATATATATATATATATATATTTTTTTTTTTTTTTTCGCTACAAAATGGTCCTTCATTTTTATCCCCTCTTTTTTGTTTTGTTTTGTCAGAGATGGGTGTTCCACTGCCATTCAAATATTGTAGGTGCTTGAATCCAGCAAATAACCCAATATAGTCTAATGGTCCATAATAGTAGTGGGTGGGTTATCGTCAGAACTGGCAATGTCAGAAGTTGTTGACTTTTTACAGCTCAGCATATTAATATGGCTTTATTTTTTATACCTTGTGATTATACTTTTCTGCTAGATGGTTAAGACCAAGTTAAAGCAAGACCTATATAATAAGAAATGTAACTTTTGTATCTGACAAGGTCAGTCAAATCCCCTCAGGACTTACCCTGAAACCTTTTTTTTTTTTTTTAACCTGAAACCTTATACAACAGGTCATAGATCCTTTATCAGTGTCACACATCTGGATGAGTTATCGTCATTACTTGACCAATTTGCTCTCTGTGAAAGCCTGAAAGAATGTTTTCTCTCTAGGTGACTCTCTGTAGGCACATTCTACATCATTGATCACTTTCCTCTGTGGCCCCATAATCTCCTTGATCAGAAAATTTGGGACACCATTGATTTACAGGATGTTACTGTACAGTGTTGGGAGCCGAGCCAAGATGGCGACCGCTCCTCGCTCCCCCGCCCATCGTGTCTGCAAAGATGGCGCCCATATCCGGCTTCCTGGTTCTTGTTGCTGTACAACCTCTCCCTTATTTAGAATAAGCCCGCCATTGCTGTAAGATCTACCAATAGTAATCGGCCACGTGTATAATTATGATTGGTTTGTGAAATCTATATAGCTTGCTGTATCACGAGATCCGCCATGCTTTCACGGTAGGAGCCGCAGGTAGCGGACGCATGTAGAGGCTTGCATCACACCCGATAAATGCTTGCACGATAGGAGCCGCGGATAGCGGACGCATGTAGAGGCTTGCATCCCACTCGATAAAGGCTTGCTGAACCCGGTGCTGAGTGTCTGAGTGTCTTCTTCCGCGGGACGGGAGCGGCGCCGGACAGTACAGGTTTTGTTATGTACTGAGTCCTCACTGACCAAAAATTAGAGAAAAAGAAGAGCTACAAGGATAGCCAATATTTTGGCCCTAGTTCTTCAAGGCCAGTGAGGACTCTGGACTCCCTTATTAAAACACACTCCTCTGAGGATCTTAGCAAGTTAGACACAGTGACTATGGCTTAATGTCTAACACACCTCAAGATCCCATATTTCTCCTATCTTCCATGACCCAAGTCAACATCTGTGTGCTTAAGATGGGAAAATCCAGCCAGGGTGTCCTCTTAGCTCACAACACAAGCTCTCAGGCCATGAGACAAGAGAGGGATTCTATCCTCTTTGGTAGCTTTGGGGACTTATAGCAGAGTTCTATCTAAATATACATGTCTTGTGGGAACAAGCCCATCTATCTGCAGGGCCAGCAGGAACAGCGAACTTATAAAGTCCTCCCAGGTTCTTTCTGCAAGCTTTTGCTTCTTATGATAAGCAAATAAAAGAAAAGGCAAAGGAAGCTCAAGATTATCTTTGAATAGGAAATTATCATCTAGAAATTCAGAATACTCACAAAATGCTCCAATTTGCTTTTACCCAAAGAACTAGTTCACAAAATGTTTTCTGTCAATCCAAATTTTTAGTGAGAGGGAAAAAGACAAAGAGTCTTCCAGTTCTCTTTTTAACAGATCCCTTTTGTTATATCCCGAGGTCTTGGCTCCAGCAGGGCCTACCACGCCTCCTGCCAGCCAGTGGGGAGGGCCACTGTGGGGTCAGGCTCGGCAAGGGAGCCAAGTCCCCCCCCCCCCCATTCTCTTAATTCTTCTGTGGGCTCTTGGCTGCATCTCACAACACAATTAGTACAAGAGCTGATCAACAAGAGAAAGGCATAAAACTTCTATTTGCACATGCATGGACGGGGATTTTATTTTAAAGAAATGACCAAAGTAATTAATGATACTTTTACATTTTTGAGGAATGAGAGAAAAAGTGGAGTAGGCTAGAAAACTTTAGGGATGTTACTAAAAGATACGTGGAGGAGGAATGTAGACGCTAGTGGAAGACGAGGGCTGCTATGGAGCTTGTTTATTTAGTTTCATCGCCATACTTCTTGGGCTCTGGTGAGAAACAGTATTTTCTGGCCTTGGTATATGAAGTATACCCTCTCCCCAAGAGTCTTTAGGGCTCACTGGGTGTAAAAATAGACAAGTGCCTCAGCTTCCCAGAGAGCAGGGAGTCCAGGCTTGTGCCACCAGCAAATGGTGCTTTCTGGAGAGTTCCTTGAGTGACTTAGGAAATCAATTACTGACTTAGCAGGCATGTTAGTGAAAACTTCAGTATTTTTCTTCTCAGTAATTTCTTGTTGTGCAACTGTATACCCTGAAATTTCTTTTTCAACTTTCTGAAAACCCTAGTTTGTTTTGCTTTGCTCTAAATCTTAGGTACATAGGAAATTTATTTACTTAATGCCTGATTAAACAATATCTTATAGATAATGCTTTTTCTTTTCTTATTTTCAAAGTTAAGATGTCTTTAAATTCTGGATTGCCTAAGTTTAGTTTGGTAATATTTCAGATAACTTCAAGACATTTCTATGAAGCGGAATAATTTTGGTCTTATATTGGGTAAGTTGTAATTTCAACACAGAATTCTGAGGCCATTTTATTTAGGATTTTTGTTAAGAGTGTTAAAATGTTAGCAGTTGGAAGGAATTGTGGAATCTGTTCAGTGGTCACTCCCTAGTCTCTTGGCCAGATTTGACGCAATATATTTTGATGGTCCTGCATAGTGTCCCTTTAAAAACCTGGGACATGTCCACACCCTGCAGTCAGGACAGATCACACAAACCGTAGAAGATAAGGCTGGTGGTGTTGGGGTGCATGTGTGCAGGGTCACCGGGGACTGCAGTCCCTGCATCACCCTCTGCCCTGCGTCTGCAATCCCAAACATTCCCTTTTCTTTCAGAGACCCACATCACCCCTTTGGATGACCGCTGGCACTTGGACCCTGCCTTTGAGAGCCTGCAGGTCCAGGCCCTGCCCCACCTCTGAGAGCTGCTGTACTCCCCAGACAGCCTCTGAGCTCTGGGCCACCTTCCCAGCCCCTGGAGTCCTTGCCCTGACCAGGAAGACCTCCTTGTCTTGCGCTTGATCCCCCTTGTGCTCAGCTCCTTTCAGGGTACAGGACGTGTCTGAACACTAGAAGGAGGATGTGCCTCGAATTTTCAAAACCTCTCTCCAGAGAATCCCATCCCACTTGTAGTTTAGCAGGCAAACCACAGTCAGAGTGAAGGGTAGGGATGAGGCACTTTTAATGAAGGCAGCACTAGACGGAGGAATGGCAATGTGTAGTATCTGTTCTATGTCTTTAAAAATTTTTCTAATTCATTAGTTTTTTATTTTATTTTATTTTCTGTTTTTAATCCTTGTACTTGCCAGGCAGGTGCTGAGATCGTTGAGCTATTTCCTGGGCCCCACGTTAGCTTTTAAAGGAAAATCATTTTCTCTATTGGGTCTGGAAATGTACCTCCATGTTCAAGATTTATAAAGCAGATCTGGACAAACCCTTAATTTAAAGACACTGTGTGTGTGTGTGTGTGTGTGTGCATATCCATGCTCATGTGCATTGTACTGTCACTTTCCTATGAGTAAACTTACATGAGGCCTTCGGCTTCTTCCTGAGCCTGGGTACAATCTGAGAACCCGAGCTGGGAGAATTGGTCCTCTATGAAGACAAGCTGATGGTTCCAGGGACACGGTCTCTGAGCCACCCAACTTCAGACACTGGCAGAGCATGGGATTTCTGTAACATAACAGAGATCAGACATCTGCCTCTCTTCTTCCATACCTTACTCTTGGTGGTTGGACGTGTCCATCGATATGCTAAGTTTACATCATGTAGTCCTTTAAAATATGAGCTTATTTCCCGAGTTTATTTCCTGCAAAGCAGTAACCTGGCCTTTTGTCTTATAAACTATTTTATTTTTAAAGTTAGACTCATCTGTGTTCATTTATCCATTCTGTTTTGTGAGATTCTCTCAGCAAGGCAAAGGGAACACATCATTAACCGCAAGGTCTCTATTCTGAGGCAGTCCTCCGCCTTCAGAGAAAAAGCTGGCAGGTGGGACAGTGCCAGTAGCAGGACGTTACCCCTCGGGAGAGTGTGCCATAAGTCCCAGCTCACAGAGTGATTTAAAGGCCCTTTAACACCCTTACTCAGCACGACATGCAGAGACTCTTCTAGGTCAGACCAGAGTTAGAATCCAGGGACCTGGACAGATGAGGGCTCACCTTGGCCTCACTCAGGCAGTGGGCTATGGTCCTCTGGACATCCTCCTATCTTGCCTTGAAAGCCCAAGCGGTGTCAGGCCCTTTAGAGCCCCATCTTTCACTTCAGTGCACCCTAGGGATAACAGTTTCATGTATGTCCCAGTTCTGGGCAGAGGGAGAATCTCTCACCCACCTGCAGTACACTGCAGTGCAGGCACCTTGGGTACCCTGTGGCCTCCTGTGTTGGTTTGCTGCCTTGAAATTCACGAACACCTCAGTGAGGATGGGCTGCATCTCCCTGACTCCCTAAAGGAGAATTCAGGGACCATCCTGGTCTTGGGGCTGTCCCTTGTCTGGGGCCATTCCCAGGTCACTGGCACTGTCCCTGCACAGGGGAGGTTGTGGTAGAGAGGAAAACTGTGGGTACCTCTCACTTTGGTCATGTCCTCTTCCAAGCATGGCCCCAGAGTTAAACTTTCTGGGTGTCCGCCTTCACCTTCCACCTGGGCTAAAAGTCCTTCCCTGGCAGAGTCCGAGGGATTTGGACAGCTAAGGAATGAAGACAAAGAGGTGCAGGAAGTGAAGCGGGAGGGCAGCTTTGCTCTCGTGCCATCTGGCCCATGTCCAAGTGCTCTGTCACCTCGTGGTTCCAGAAGGTTATGGGGGCGGGAACTGTGTCTGGGATAATTAAGGAGCAGAACAGCTTGGCCCTGCTGCTGGCTTCTGGCCTGCCAGAGCTCACCCGAAGAATCTCCCAGAGAAGGCTGTTCACTGTTCACTCACCCTGCCCTGGGGCTCCAGCGCCTAGGCCTTGGGCTCTCTAGAGGCGCAGAGCCGGGGTGTGTGTGTGTGTGTGTGTGTGTGTGTGTGTGTGTGTGTTTTAAATGGGTGCTAAGAGAGGAGCCTTGAAGGAAGGGGTCAGGGAGCACTCATCCCTGCCCTTGTTGCCTCGGCCTTCCCAGGTAGTCAGAGTTCAGTTCAATACATAGTACCAGGACCATGCTCTCAGGGCTGGGTTTCTTGGGGCCATCTCTGCTGATTGCAGGGTCTACCTGGGGGAAGGAGGAGGGTCAGGACTCAGAGCACCCAGAAGTGGAGAGGGGCCTTAAGAGATGAGTGCTCTTGAGGACCTGTAGTCCTTTGCCTTCCATATCAGTACTTAGGGGCTCACACGCATGTGACCCCTTGTGTATGTGTGTGTTGGGAGGTAGGGGACTGTTGATAAACTGAGGAGTCATCCAGGAAAGAGATGAAGTCATGGGGCCAAGTTCCTTCCCCCTGACCTGGGGGCCAGGCTCACAGATGGATCAGGACTCAGTGAGAACTGCAGCTGTGCTTCTCGGGAGCTCACACATGGGGGTGGTATGCATGCTGTGTGTGTGGTGAGGTGTGCTGCTTGGTGTTAGGCGATGGCTAGGGACTCGCCTAGAGAAGGTACTGTGCTGTTAGGGGTCCTTCATCCCTGACCCTGCCACTGCTGTATCTCCCCCAGCTGGTCCATGCCATGCACTGCTCCTGGAATGAACAGACACCAGCTATGAAAAGAGATGCAGCATGGGGACAGTAATGGCGCCCTCCTGCCTACCCCTGCCCAATCCTGGTACCCATGGCTGGGAGCCCAAGCTCTGGCCATTTTTACAGTTCATCTACCCCCCCCCACCAGTTGGACCCAGGGCCTGCTTTCTCCCCCAAACCCTTCTGAGAGTAAACCATTTGGAGCAGGACAAGGGACCCCACTTAATCTGTAGTTGGGTCCGATCCACTTGGCCCTTGCTGAAGCCTATTCTTAGCCCCAGTCCTGTTGGGTCCACAGCAGCTTTGGAATGTGAGACTCAGTGGTTGACTCCAGATCCACCGTCCTGGGGGTCTTGCCCTTGATTCTTTGGGAAGGTCTGAGGAAACAGGGTTAGATTTAACAGTTCATTTTTACTTCATCTTTGCCCCAGCTCCAAATGATGACAGAAGCCAGCAACTGAATGAGAAGCTCAAGCTGGGGCTGGACTTGCAGTGTAGGAACAGGGGTGGGGTATGCCAGTGTATGGAAGGTATCCATACATTGTCTCCTCTCCCGGCTCAAGGCGTCTATGGTCAGTGCTCCCGTTCAACCACCTCCCTTCCTGGTGTGAATACTGCCTATGCTAGTCCTTCATCTCTGCTCATCCATTTATTCTACCATACTTCTGTAGAATGTTTACCATGGGCAGGGGCAGAGGGTCTGCCCTAACTTGAAGAAACGATGCTGGGACCTGGGACCCAAGCTAACTTTTCCTGCTTGTCCATGCAGCTTCCCTGCCTAAGTGGTGGGACTTACAAGCTAACCAGAGTAACGCTATCCTGTGCCACCTTGGTCACAAGCACTAGCTGTGTGGATAGACCTGATTTTGGGGTGTGGGGCTGGACAGTGGTCATGCACCTGAAATTGGATGGAAGAGTCACTGCTTTGTGAATCAGGTGGGGAAACAGAGAGGAAAAGACCCCTGTGAACATTTTGGCAAACCATATTATAGACACCCACATGCAGCTTTGTGTACTACAGGCTTGATTTTGAGTCCCCTCCATGGATCTGGACCAGACAGGGTTTGGAGCAGGCATTACATTCTTATGCTGGCATCCACAATTGTCCAGTTTTGAATTTGAGCTCTTTAACAGTACTGATCCTCCAAAGAATCACTTGTCCTAGCAACAGACTGACCCTCATCACTCCAAAATTATGCCAAATAAACTGTGTGAATCCATTGACCTCAGTTTGTAGTAGCAACTCGAAATAGTTCAGGGAGGAAACTCAGTTCTCTGCCATCTGAGATTTTGTTCAGAATTTATTTCTGATCCTTATCTGCTGCCACAGGCCTTGTCTCCTAGCTGGTCACAGCACCTGCCTATTCCTGCAATGTGGAGACTCAAACCAAAAATGTACAAGTTAGGGGGATGTAATGTACCCCGGTTTTCAGGAGTCTGCCATGCTGTTTCCCCGGTGCGGTATCCTTGACACCAGCGCTGAGTCGGGACCTTTTCCTAAGAGGCAGCTCAGGGTCAATCAGAGGGCTTCTGTCCCTTTTCCTGTTTCCTTTCCACATTGAAAGGCCTCAGGTTTCTACACATGACTCAGATATCCATTGTCTGCTTCTGCCACCCCACTAGCTAGGCCTTTGTGTTCTCTCCTGGACCTGCACTTGCTTTGCTTCTATGATGTCACCAAACACCTGAGTCCAGAGCCTGCCAGCTGTTCAGGCAGTGTGATGGATTCCCCCAACCTATCTTGTGGCCAGTTTCCAGAAGATGGCTGTGCTCTCCTGGCTAGCCATGGCCGTGAGCAGTGAGAGGACCTGGGCTCCTCTGCCAGCTTGCTTGTTCCTGCCTCAGGAGAAACAAAGCCAGAGTACGTGGAGAGGCTTCCTGACAAGATGAAGCTCTTCTCACAGTTCCTGGGGGAAGTGGCCATGGTTTGCAGGGGACATGGTAGAGGGGAAAGGGATGGGGAGTAGAAGTAGTCCTCCTCCCTTGGTTCTGAGCTTCCAGCCTGCTCACGGCTGGCCTTTTGCAGGTCATCAAGTGGATTTCCTTGCTCATGCTGTCCTTGACCAGAACCACATGTTGCTAGATGCATTTGCAAGCCCAAATGATTCCGGGGCTCGCTTTGAGGTGAATAGCACTCAACCTCTCTCCTCTCAGATGTCCTTCTTCCCTTCTGCATTGCCGTGCTGATTTCCAAGCCTGATTTTGACCTGAACGGAAGAGTAACTAATACATGTTAGTAATCATAACTGACAGCCACGATGCAGTCAACATCTTCCAGTGACTGTGTCAATGAACCATTGCAGAATTACAGGCCCTACTGCACAGATAAGGGCAGTGAGACTATAAAGCATAAGTCATTTGCTCAAGGTCCCAGGACCAGTGTAGGCTGTATAGGCTCCCTGTTGGCTTCAGGCTTCTAAGGGCAGCAGGCATTGGCTTTCCTTGCTTTGTGCCCAGAGGAAAAGCCCAAGGCCCTTGTGTTGCCTGGTTTCCAGCCCAGCACCCTGCACAGCAGGGGCAGCATGTGTACCCTGGCATTGGGTGGGCTGGCTAAGGCTGGATGATATTAGGGCTCAAGGTGCACGCAGTAAGGTTGGGTGCAGTAGTGCACGCCTGCAATCCCAGTGCCCAGGAGGCCAAGGCAGGAGAGTCATCACAGGTTTGAGGCCAGACTGGGCAGCATAGTGAGTTCAAGGCCAGCCTGAACTGTATAGTGAGATCCTGTCTCAAAGAAAAAGAAAAAAAATGACGAAGACAATACGACACTGCAGAGTGTCTTGAATAATCAGATGCCCAATCAAGAAAGGTCTGAGACCTCAGAGCTGCGGCTAGCGCTTGCTTACGTGCACGTGGGATTTTATCTTGAATTGTTCTAGGGTGGGCTACTTTCCTTCCGTTTCCCTCTTTCTCTTCTGAATCCTGGTAGTCCTGGGTGCTCTGTTTGTGAACTGGGGCCGATCACTTCCTGTCACTGCTCCTGTCACTGCTCTGTGTGTGGCACCTTAGCTCCACTGCTTGCTGATCACTGGGTGGATCAGGGCCTTCTGCCACCCAACATGGGGATGCTCTCAGCCTCTCAGCCCCTTTCCCTGCTGGGTCCCTCCTGTGGGCAAATGCAGAGGAGGGAGCTGCCTGCAGGAAAGGAGACGCTCAGAGGGGATGTGGCTGGGCCTCCCTGGGGAGCACAGGAAGGGGTGCAGCAAGGAGCACACCGAGCTGTTGTGCGAGAGAAAGGTGCTTCACCTCTGTGCCTCAGGTCTTACAGGACCAACCATGAAGGCAGCACTGACCTTGCAGGGTTGTTTTTTCTTTTTAAAAGAATAATAGCAATTTTTTTTTTTTTTTGCGGAACCAGGAATTGAACTCAGGCCCTTAGGCTTGCCAGGGTAGTGCTTATTCTACTGAGCCATCTCCCTAGCCCCCCTTGCAAGGTTGTTGAGTGGATTTTATCAACTCATTCTGCACCTCTGGATGACATAAAGCCTTGCACGGTGGACAGTTTCTCAAGTAGTAGGCTTAGCAAGGTGTGACAGTGGTGAAAATAAACTGCCCAGAGCTGGGACCTTAGCAGACTGTGTTGCGCTTGTGAGCCCCCAGCCCCTTCCACAGCCTCCCCTGGAGTGGGTGTGTGGCCCCTCACCAGGCAGAAGAAGACGTTAGCCTCTGAAGTCTAGCTGCTCCTTGCAGGCCCTGTGTATTTATGACGGCCGGGTAACAGTGGGAGCCTGTGACACCAGGACAGGGAGGGGTATCTGGCTGCCCCGGCTGGGTGGGCTGTGGGCACACGGGTGCTGTGCACCAAGCCTCAGTCTTTGCCTTCCTTTCTCCCTCATGCCACCCGCTTCCTGCCAGGAAGCCCCCTTGTTCTAGCTAATCACTCTCCCAGGCAACCTTAGTGCCTCATTTTTTTAGTAAAGTCTCTTTCTCCTTTCTTTGTCCCCATCTTAAATATAATCAAAAAGCCCTCAGCTCTGCCTCTAGGCGCCTGATGGACCCTGACTTGAATGACCAGTGCTGCCCGGGGACAGCTCCTGTTCTCTGCTGAAGCAGCTGGGGCAACCCTGCCCACCCGGTCACGTCTGCCCTGCACTGGCTCTGTGTCCTATCCGATGGCACCTGGCTCTCTAGACAGGGCTGCTGTGCCAAGGTGTTGGGTGCTTTTTGTTCCTTTGTCCACAGCAGAGACGGGTGTGTGTGGGGGGATGATGTGTGTGTGTGTGTGTGTGTGTGTGTCAGGGGAGGCTCTGTGTGTTCAGGCAGGGCATGAGGTCACTTATGGTCATTGCTGGCCTTGTCCATGTCCTTTGTTCCTTACCCTGGGATCCTACGGGACTCGGTAATTTCCAGCCCGGGGGTCCTCATTAATGTGGAAGTGTACCATGCTGCCACAGGCCATGTGCAGCTGTGTCAGGCTTCATGGAGGTGTGGGCTGATGGAAGGGGGTGGCCACAGGTGGACCCCTTTTTCTGTCACCTTCCCACAGAAGTTGCTCCCCAGTCTGGATCCCTCCTCTGTGTTTGCAGGGCACTTCTCCACATTCATAGCTACTATATCGTGACTGGTGTTGTGTGGTTGTTTTTTTACCCAGATCCATCACAAATGTTGAACATTTTCTCTCACACATACATGACACAACACTTGACATCTGAATTCTGGAAATCTGGAAACTTGAAAGAATTTTTCCAATGGAAGCCTTTGGAGACCCCGTCAAGCCAGTATTGGGATTTAGAGCTCTGGGAATAGCTGACACAGCCATAGAGGTGCAGAATAAGGTTGATGGGTATAGATCCATTTTAAAAGTCTTGGATTTATTCACACTGTAGATAAACTCCCTTTCTCCTCACCTCCCCATGTAACTAGCCATAAACTAAGAGAAAAACAAGGTTATAAAGATAAGAACAAATAGTTAAAACAAACTGGGGAGTAGTTTACCCACAATGGTCCATGACCTAGCAGACGGTTAACAGTATCTGGGAAATGTAAACTTCGTGACAAATATGTGGCATCCTTGTAAAATTCATGAGAACAAGATCACATGGTGACATGGTTACTATGGAAACTTGAAAAGTATATAACCTGGAAGTAAAAGCCAAACCAGTGCTGACGTTTTGTTTTCTTCATTTGGCATCAGAGTGTCAGTCACCAGCCTCCAATAAATCTTTGTTCCTGTGCTTTTGGGTCTCTCCTGAGTGCTTCTCACATGGCTACAACAAGGTGAAGAAGATTTTTACATGAGCAGCACTGGTGTCTGAGCCAGTAGCCTCTCTCACGTAAGAATTAAGAGGCTCCAGCTGTCCCTAGAACATGGTGACTTGGGATGCACAGGCCAAGTTTGCTGGGCCATGGGCAGCAGTGCATGTAGCTGGAGGGCTGCAGGCATTGGGGCAGGTCACTGCCAAGAAGTAAGTAGGCAGATCCTGGGGTGGCCACTGGATCACGGATTCAGGCGTTGCTCAGGTCCTCCTGAGACCTACTGGGTAACAGAGGACAGTCTGTTAGGCACGTGTCCATGTGATCACTGCCTGCAGCTGCCTTCTGCAGTTAAGAAACCAGGGAGCCATAGGTGTAGGGTTAGAGTACAATGAAATAAACGATTAATTGCAAAGCTGAAGCTGATAAGGTGAACATTTAGTGAAACTCGAAGTTTATGAACAGGTAAGATAAAAACTAATTCAAATATTTATTTAACTTGAAAGATAGATTATGGGTAAACAGGGGGAGGGGCAAACAGTAATAGAAATTAAGTGTGACTGTGTAATACAAGTTAGGAAGGGAAATGAAATATTGATCTAGAAAAAATAGATATGGGTCTTTTTTCTTTCTTTTTTTTTTTGCAGAATTGGGGATTGAACTCAGGCCCTTGCACTTGCCAGGGAAGCGTTTATTCTACTGAGCTATTTCCCTGACCACTAGATATGGGTCTTGAGCAGGCCAGGAAACATGAGCCAAGATTTTAGGTTCAGAAGCCACATAGCTCTGTCACATCTCCTCAACTCCATGATCATGTGTGCTGGATTATGGGCATGCGCACCACTCCTAGCTTTGACCAACATAATTAACGGGGAAGGAACCTCATCTAGAAACATAACTCCATTTACAAACACAGATGGCTGCAGCCACCATAAAACCCAACCTCTGTTTAAAAAAAATGGGCAAATCACTTGAAAGGACATTCTTGAAAGAAGGGACATAGGTAAGCATCAGAAAAACCGCTGAATATCACTGTTCAATAGAGGAACAAACATCAAAACTCCAATGAGGTTCCACCTCCCATGCATTAGGATGGTTGTTGTTAACAAGCAAGAAATAGTGAGTCTGGTGGGGAAGTGGAGAAATTGGAGCCCCTGCTTGCTTGGTGCTAATCAGTGGGGCAGTTCCTCAAAACACTACACATAGATAAAGTTGGAGCAAGACGGTAGCAGAGTAAAGTCCTCCAGCCATAGTCTCCCACAGACACACAATCCAGTCAGCTATCCACACACCAGCCCGACTCACATTAACCAACGCAACCAAAGGAGAGAACCTTAATGGTTGGTTTTAGTATAATAGTGAGAGAAGAGCCAGGCAGCGCACACCTACATAGCCAGCACTCTAGGCAGCTGAGGAGGAGGAGTATAAGCTTGAGTCAGTCCTGGGCAACTTAGTGACTTAATGAGACTTTGTCTCAAAAGAAGGGTGAGGAGGGAAGAGAACAGAAGAGAGGAAAGGGGAAGAAAAAGTATACTCAAGAAGGCAGGAAGAAAAAGACCATGTTATTCCTTCCTAGATTTCAAGCAGCATGAAGAGAGGTTTCTCTCACTTATAGGGGAGAGAAGGAATTAAATCTAGGTCTTAGACTTGAAACCCAATAGCAGACCTGTGATAGTATTAGGTAGAAGTCCACAACCCTTGCCCCAAGGCCAGTATCTGTAAACTGTGCTGTTAGAACTAGGCAAGCCAAGCACTAAGGAACCACTCCCACCACCCCTCCTCCAACCTCAGGCTGCCAGGGGAGGTGGAGAATGGGCCTTGGATGGAAGACAGCATTTACTGGGGAACAGGGTGTGCCAGCCAGCACAGGCCTTTGTGTTGGAGCTCAGCGCTGGGTCTATCATGATGAGACTTCACAGTAAACACAAATTGAAGACCCCTGTACCCAGGTCAGTGTTCCCAGACAGAGCTTCTAGAGCTGTCCTGACACTAGGCAGAGAACTGTACACTGGTGGAACAGGCTCATGGACTGGTCTGCATCAAACTTTGCCTGTCCTGGAGAAATCCCTGGGGTAACCCTTTCTTAAAGACTGTGCAGGTAGCTGATGCTGTGAGACTCCAGTGTGACACAGCTTAGTGTCAGCCTTGGGGGTCAAGTGTTGTCAGTACCACTACCACTCCATCCTTGGGCAGCACGGTAGAGCAAGACTCTACTTCCTGGGGTAAGATGGCGGAGTGAGTGCAGGCCTTTGTCTTAGAATTCAAGTCCAAGGTTATGAAGCCTACCTAACACTGGGCAGGTACTAAAGGTACCCACCCCCAGGCCAGTGCCCAGAGGTGGAGCCTCTGGAACAGCATCTGTTCAGCCATCATAGGCCCCTGGTCTATGAGATGTCTATTCTGTCAGCATTGCTTGGAGCTGGCTGCAGTCATCTTCAATTGTGAGTCTACTTTAGTGTAGGCAGCCCCTAGCCTTGGTTCTACCTTAGTGTTGCGCTGGTTCCAGTGGACTATGGGCTCTGGCTGTAACTCAATGGTGGCCACAGGTATGGCCTACGAGCCAGGGGGAACAGACCTTCCATGGCCCCTCCCACCATGCTTGATTTCAGGCTGGTCACTATGGATGAAGCACCTGGACCTGCCCAAACCCCAGGGACAGGTTTGTAAGAATGGACAACCATTTTTAGCCACGCCCCTTGTTCATGCTGAACAACATATGCAGATCTGGGACAGAACTGAAGGGATTCAATTGCTCCCTCCTGTTCAAGCAGCAGCATCACTTGGCTTATGGCAAACCTCAGCTTAGGTCACCACCTAGTGCCAAAATGTGGCCTGTAACTACAGGTTTGGAGAAAAGCGGCTTGCTTAGAATTTCTGGAAAGAGCCAGGCATGGCAGCGCATGCCTATAATCCCAGCATTTGGGAAGCTGAGGCAGGATCACCATGAGTTCAAGGCCAGCCTGAAGTACATTACAAAAGCCTGTCTCAAAAAGACCAAAAAAAAAAAAAAATCTAGAAAGAACAAGTATGGACAAAGCCAGATTACCAAGACTGGAGTAAATACCTAAGCTTTTCATGTCCATGAGATGTCAAACCAACCAAGCATCAAGGGAACAATGACTTCACTTTAATAGTCAAAGTAAGCACTGGAAACTGACCATGCAACACCAGGATAAACAAGGTGTTGGGGCTGGGGAGATGGCTCAGTGGAATAAGCGCTTTCCTGGCAAGCACAAGGGCCTGAGTTCAATCCGTGGTTGGGGGGGGACAAACAAACAAACAAAAAACAAGGTGGTGCCTGGAGAATTTAAAATGCTTGTTTTGCCTGTGTGGGATGGTACACACCTACAATCTCAGCATTCAGAAGGCACACTTGGGAGGATCATAAATTTGAGGTCAGGCTGAGCTATATGATAATTTCCAGGTCAGCTTGGAGTAGAGACAGCCTGTCTGAAAAAACTAAAGCAGCAGTAGAATAAGCACTTGCCTGGCAAGCACAGATCCTAAATTCAATCCCTGGTACTGCAAAAACAACAACAAAAAACAAAAACAAACAGGGCTGTGGATATAGCTCAGCTGCACAGCACCTTCCTGGCAAGAGAAAGGTCCTGAGTTTGATTCCTTGGCATACACACACACACACACACACACACAAAGTAACAAAAAATGGAGACTTTTAGGAAAATTTAGACTTTCAGGAAACTCAAGGAGCTTCAAGATAATATAGGAAAACAAAATTAATAGAGATGAAAATGATTAAAAACAGCAATCATTGAGCTGGAAAACACCCTAAGCAAAATTAAAAATGCAATACAAAACACTCATAGCAAGATGTCAGAACTAGTGAGCTCAGACAGGCTATTTGAATGTACAAAGAAAACAGAATGAAGAACAAAGCATGAGACAGCATTTAAGGTCAAATACTCAGTTTTGGGGCGTTCTTGAGGGCAGTCTTGTCAATGCCAGAGAAATAAAAAAGTTTACAACGGAGAAAATGATAGGAAATTCCTCCAAATATTCAGGTACGGGAAGGTCAAAGAGGACTAGTAAGATTTAATACTCGAGACATATTAAAATCAAGTTCTCAAAGATTAAAGATAAAGAGGAGATTCTCAAGGCAGCAATTCAGTGAGAGATGATACAGCTATCTAACCCCAGTACTGGAGCACCTCAATGTGTGAAGAAATAGTTGATCTAATGACAAAATAAACTCCCATTCAATAATACCTGTGGATTTTTTTTTTTGGGGGGGGGACAGAACCGGAGATTGAACTCAGACCCTTGCACTTGCCAGGAAAGTGCTTATTCCACTGAGCCATCTCCCAGCCCCAATAGCTGTGGATAATTTAGCACTACTTTTAGCAATGGACAGAAAATTAGCAAAGAAATGAAGGAGTTATACTGCATTCTAGATCTATGGAACATTTCATTCAACCATTGCAGAATATATATTTTTCTCAACAGCACATAAAACATTTTCTAGGATAAATCATATGATAGACCACAGAACAAGTCTCAACAAGTTTCTTAAAGATGAAATCAAGCTGAGCATGGTGGTGCACACCTGTAATCCTGAGGGAAGCTGAGGAAGGAGGATAGCTGCTAGTTTAGAACAGCCTGGTCTACAAAGTGAGCTCAAGGTGCTAGCCTGAGCTGCATAGCAAGATCCTGTTTCAAAAATAAAAATAGGGCTGGGGAGATAGCTCAGTAGAATAAGCGCCAAAAAATTGCCAAAAATAAAAATAAAAAATATAAAATAATCAAATAGAGTACTTTTTCTATTCAAAATGCAAAAGAACAGAAATCAATGATGGAGCCAGTGAGATAGCTCAGTGGACTATAATGCCTGCTGAGGCAAACTTAGGCAAGCACAGAGACTATGGTTTAATCCCTAACACCACATGCCACGCCAGCCCCACCTACAAGGTGGGCTGGTGAGCCGGCCAGAGTTCAGGTGCCGTGGTACATGCCTATAATCCCAGCATTGGGGAGGCTGAGAATGGGGGGATCACCATGAATCTGAGGTGCATAGTAAGACCCTGCAACAATCAAATGCATTAAAAAGAAAGAAAGAAATCAGTGACAGGAAAAACCTTAGGAACCATAAAATATATGTGGAAATTAAATAACTTACTATTGAACAACTAAAGAATCAAGGGAGAAATCAAGAATGAAATTAAAAATTCTTTTAATTAAATAAATGGAAATATATTAAAATTCATGGGATGCACTAAAACATAACAAATTTACCAAATAACAAGGAAATCTATAGCAATCACCCCACATGAAAAAGTGGAAAGATTTCAAATTAACTTTTTATCTCATCCCAAGGAAACAGAAAAACAAAGCCAAATGAAACTTCAAATTAGCAAAAAGAAATAAAGATCAGAGGAAAAATAGAGATTATAAATTAAAAAAATCAATGAACCAAAGAGCCTCTACAAGTCTACATTGTAGGGTAGCCCAACAGTTGCCCATCAAAGCAAGTCCTACCTAAAAGATCTAACTACATTCCTGTAATTCTCTTCTCATCAGAAATACAATTTTGTGGGACTAACAGTTTCAGTTATACCAAAAGAATGTCTCTTAATATATTTCACCACTGAAAATAAAACACAGACCAACTTAATAATTCTAATTTTCCTTCAACTTTTGGATACACCATTATCCTGTTTATTCCTATTCTATTGAAAATACTCCCAGCAGTACCTATGTAGTTGAAAAAAAAAATCAAATATGCACACATCTACCTAATCTGTTCTTCTGGATTTAAATCCCACATGAATCACCTGTAATTATTTCCATTGAAAACTCCTCAAGAACATTAAGATCCTGTCTTGGCTAATTTTCAAAAGTATTTAATTTCATTTTGGTCTAAGCCCTGTGGGAGATGGGCCATGGCCTGGATTTAATCTACTTTCTGGCCTCAGGGTCCTTGTTGGTCCTAGGGGACTTCTCTGAACTTAAAAGTTCTGTCCTGACTCCAAACACTTGCCTGAACTATTTGCACCTGTTTTAAGAACAGGCCATTCTTCTTTCCTGAGTTCTGCCTCTCAACTGTAACAGAAAAGAGTCTTAGAGTCCCCAGAGGGCATTAAGTATTAGCATGAAGGAAACATTTCTTCATGCTTTGTAGCCCTCATTAGAATGCAGGGCATGAACTGTAAGCATGAATACCTGCTTTGTGCCAGGCTGTGGGCAACTATTAAGTATCAAAATTGGCACAAAGCATAGTCCCTGTGCGTGGGAAGGATACTTCTATATTTTTTCCTTAATAGATATCTATCTCTATATTTTTTTTCCTTTGCTTTGTTTTAGTTTTTGACTCAAGATCTCACTTTGTAGTCTAGGCTGGCCTTGAACTCACCATGCAGCCCAAACTGGCCTCAGAATCACAGTGAGCCTTTTGCCTCAGCCTCCTGAGTGTTGGGGTTGCAGGCTTGCACAGGCACTTCTGAGACTTAAAAGAGTTTAGTGGTAGAAAGCAATTCGAGTTCAATGTGTTATGTGCAGATCCAGGTAAACATCAAGAGACTTATTTATTTTGTATTTTAGGGAAGGGTCTACAAGGTGTTCAGGGTCTCACTACTAGACTGGACTCATAGTGATCTGCCTGTTTACAGCCTCCCAAGAGCTAGGATTATAGGCGCGTGCCACCACATCCAGTCTCTGGAACAGAAATTTAAAATGAGCACATCTAAATCAGCCTGAGAAAGGTGGAGGGGCACTGATTGCTATGCATCAGTAAGCCAAATGTCAGTGGCTTAGTACGTGGGGATGTGTTATGTATGTTTCATGCCTGGGTGTGTAAGGGAGCCCTGCTAATTCTAGTTTGTCAGAGACTTAGACTAACAGAGGCTTCAGCTTTCTGCGCAGTCCTCGCATCATGACTGCATGTGGTACGAGGTTACACACAGCTTCCTTCTACTTGGGATATGTGTGTCCTTTTAGTCATGTTTAACCGGTCAACACAAACCATGAGGCTACATGTAAGTTTAGAAGGGCCATGAAGCTTTTTCCCAAGGAACCAGCAGAAATCCTACGTGACCACCACGAATGACTTATAAGATATGCTTTCAGTGCTGGGATCAGAACATTAATAGGTATCCTGTCTCCCTGAAAACAAGATCTCACCAGAAAATAACTTGCCTTATGGAGCTGTCATTGAGCAAAAGAATATAAGACAAGGGTAGGCCAACTGGGACTGGCATTTTGATTTCTGGGTTTCAAGGCTGATTATTATCTAGATTGATCTTATTTGGGGGGAAACGTGGCATTAGGGTAAATGAAAAGTGGTGTTTTGGGAGAGTTTACATTTATACATTTATGGACATTGATCTGTCCTAAGTGTTGATCTGTCCTAGACATACTGCCTTAATGCTCAGAACACCCCGTAGGGAGAAATTTACTTATGGAGAAGATGCTGCACACAGGAGGCTGCTGTCCCCTGGTGGCAGGGCCGATTGGAACCAGGTGACTCCAGTTCTTGATCCTGAGTGTACTCGGTACTGCTCTCTAGTATAACTAAGAGTTTCTAATGATTCTATAAAAATTGAGTTTTTGTTTTTCTTTTTTAAGACAACTAGCTGGGCATGGTGGCTCACATCTGTAATCCTAGCTTTTAGGAGGCTGAGGCAGAAGGCTCATTGCAAATTCGAGACCAGCCTAGGCTACAAAGTGAGCTCAAGGACAGCATAAGCTGCATAGTGAGATTCTGTCTCAAACCCCCCCCCCAAAAAAAAACCCAAAACACCAAACCAAGCCAAAACCAAACCAAAACAAAAAGAAACTGTCTCCAAGCTATTATCTAATGCTGGTGTAGATCCTTCAACCCTAACCCCAGTGCCAAGAAAAATTCAACACTTCTACCCCTCTGCTGAGCCAAGGCTGGGCTAACTCTACAGTAGTCATTTGCTGGCAGTTACTGGGATACTTGTATTTGGATGGCAGTGGTTCTAGGGAGCTTGCTTTTAAAAGAGGCTCAGCAACTAAATGTTACCAGGTTCTGGGATGCTTGCTTCTCTCCCTCTGGAGTTGTCTCTGGGTTCTCATTTCAAACAAATAACAGAAAAAAAGGGACAAGAAACAGTAGTCAAGTTTATTCAAGAAAGTAAAAATGAAGAGTCTGGGAGAAATTGGCTCTGCAGAATGATCTGGGGCAGAGTAAAGAGAAAAAGAGGGTAAAAGCAGAAAGAAAGAGAGAGAGAGAGGAGAGACAGACAGACAGACAGACAGACACCCTGTATCCAGGAAACACAACAAGGGCTATCAGGGAGAGTTAAGATAGCAAGCTCTTCATGGAGTTGATATGCAGTATGTCCTTAAATTGTCCAGATCTCAGAGAAACCCGTGCAAACATCTCCCTGTAGGTCCCGAGAGGAGGTGCCGGGGTCCCTCGTGCCAGGCTGATGTCGGGTCTAGGCCATCCTACTGAGAACCTGCTTGAGCACTCTTACAAAGTCCACATGCGGAGCTCTGCAAACTGCTCTGCACATGTGTCTGGGCAGCTGTGCCACTTCCTCATGGCCTCGGTGTGGCAGGCAACATGACAGCCAGCCGGCCTCCCAATTCGGCCAAACTGTATTTTCTTCCTTGTTCTCCTTCTCTTTCTCTGTTTCCCTTCCACCTCCCTCCTCCTCCTCCCCCTCCTCTTCTTCGACCCCTCATGCACTCTTGATGGTGGGTGGGTGAATGAACCTAGATTCGAAGCCGGGTGTGGTGGTGCAGGCCTGTAATCCCAGCACTTGGGAGGCTGAGGCAGGAGGATTGTTGTGAGTTCGAGACCAGCCTGAGCTACAAAGTGAGCTTAAGGCCAGCCTGAACTGCATAGTGAGATCCTGTCTCAAAAAAGAACCTAGATTGGAGTGGGGGCAGATTCAGGCCTGACCAAACCCTGCCAACACTAGGAAATTCAGAAAGGCAGAACCCAAGACATCAGAACCGGGAGGGGGAATCACACCCTAAAAAATGTGGCACAAAAGGAAGCAGAGGCCAGATGATTAAACAGATGAGACAGTAGTTTTCTTGAGGCTTCAAAAATCATGAAAAATATTGAAGTGGCTTGCACAAATTTGCATATTAGGAAGGGCACTGGCTAAATTTCAGCTCCTTTCCTTTCCCTCACTATTCAGCTGAACTCAAGGCCTTTCATCACGGCTCATTTGAGCCACCTGCCCCACAGCTGATGGCTAGGATTGTGTAATTTCTATGCAAAGGAAGAGCCCTTCCTAAGCTGGCTTTGCAGGCAGCCAATGTCTACATGTATCAGTGTCTTCTGCTCCACCCATTGCTTTGGCCCAGTTACTCCACCTTCAACAATGAAATGAGTTCCCCTAAGACTTGCACAGAAATGCTGCAGCAAGTTTAATGCCTCTACCACAAGGTTTGCTGTCCCTCCACACACACCCCCCGTCCACATGCCAAGGCTACTGCTAAGCCCCCTAGCCTTGCCAGAACCTGCCCCTTGCTCCAGAACAGCTTCTGTGATATTCATCTTTTTGGGAGCTTGTGTTAGGAGAAGGCCTGACTGGGGCCTGAGGTATTACATTCCTTGTTCCTGGTAGTGGCCTTCCCTACTTCCTGGGCCAGTGAACTTGATTTTCGACAGCTGATACATGATTTTGTTAACATTAAAAATAATTTAGAACATGATGTTTATAGCCTGCCTACCTAGAATTCACATACAATGCTATATCTGCAGATTTGTACATTTTACATTTTCCCCTTGCAATCAATTATTCATACCCCACCCCATTGCTTTCTCCTGTGGCATTTCTCAGGATTTTTTTTGTGGTACTGGGGATCAAACTTGGCACCTTTTTCTTGTCAGGCAGGCAGTACGCTGCTGAGCTATATCTCTAGCCCTTAATCAGGGTATTTTATTTGGAGGATAACAGGACCAACTGTGGACAGATAGTTCCCACAATCCCATGACTGAACTTACACATCTGTGCAGTCCTCTCCCCTGGAGTGGGAATAGCACCTTTAATTTACCTCTGGTAAAGATTTTGGAATGTCACCACTAGAATTACATGACACAGAACTGCAGTGTCCCTCTTTCCAGGAGACTCCTTTGATGGCTTTGCTAACACAAGAGGCTGTGGGGAGGCCCTTTTGCAAGGAACAGAAGGTGGCCCTTAGCTGCCAGCCAGTAAGAAACTGAGGCACTAAGACGTACACACAATGCTATGATGAATATCTTAGCATATGACAATGTTCATCTTTAGGTATGTGGGTGAGTTTTTACAGGATGGAATTGTTGGATCATAAAATTTGAATTTTAAAATACTAAGACAAATTGTCCTCCAAAGAAACTGCATCAATTTATAAGTGGACCAGCAGGAAATGCCTATCATTTCTCAGAACGTATCAACACTGTAGAAACTTACTTCTCATCTGATAGAAAAATGACTCCTTACTACTGGAATGTGTAGTCCTTTGGATTATAAACATTTTAAAAACATTTTTGGGGACATTGGTGTGGTATTTCTATTTTGTAACTGTTCACAGATTTTTGTCTATTCTTTTAAGCTCCTATCAATTTATAATAGTCTTTAAACTAGTCCCTCATTTTTGTCTCATTTGTTTCCCTACCGGTACCTTATCATGGAAAATTTTCGTTCAACTGATAATTCTTTCCTTTATGGTTTCTTTTTGTGTTAGGGATACTTTTCTCATCCTATGATCACAAACATCCTTATTATTTGTACCTCAATAGCTTTGTGTTTACATGTGAGGCTTTAAATTTCTGCTAACTAGCTTTAACACATGGTGGGAGGTTTCAGTTCTGTGATTTTTAATTAATAAGCTGTCTGAACTCTCCTGGCTAGCCTGTCAGTTTGAAATACCATTTTTTTTTTGGTGGGGGGCTTACCAGGGATTGAACTCAGGACCTTGTGCATGCCAGGCAAACACTTACTCTACTGAGCCATCTCCCTAGCCTGAAACACCATCTTTACCATATCCAGGTCTGTCTATGAACCCCAAATCAGTTAAGTTCAACAGTATCATGTAGTTTTACTTGATATTTTTACCAGATCTTCTAGGGGTTCCATGTCCATTTAAATTATTGTTTTCTCAAAATTGTGCAATAGCTTTATGTCTAGTATTCATTCTCAAGGCTTGGGACAGACTTTTAGCCCTTGAATTTAGCTGAAGAATAAAACAAGGACGTCAGTGTTGTAGTGACTGAATACCCTACATATACACTTTTCTCTTTCACACCTAAGATAAATCTAGCTGGACACCAGTAACCCATGCGCTATTTATTGAAGAGCAGAGAAGACAGAGTACAGGCCTCCAGGGGACAGGCCAGGAAGAGAAAGCAGTGCGACTCTGTCTTTCACTCAGCACAAGCACTTGTTGCCCCACTTGGCCATTCTGTTATTGATGGGCATCTTAAAGAAGCGGTCAGATTGCAGATAGTTCGCAATTTTCTCCAAAGCCTGAAGGAAAAGCACACCAAACTTTATCAACACATTGAACTCTAGCCCGGCCCAACAGTCCTGCACCAACACAGTAACATTCACAGTTGCCTGCCTCTACATTTCCCCCATTTCTTTGGTGTGTAGGAGGTGGCTGTCCTCGGAGGGCCCACTGGTGCAGCCACTGAATAATTTAGGCCAACGCTAGTGCTAGGGAAACATGTATGGCAGTAAGGTCTGTCAGGGCCTAGGAGAGCCTGTGAATATTTCTCTAAGAGAAAGGTACAGAGAGGATCTTCACCTCAAAGCGGCACATGAAATCCTTCAGGTTTGGGAATTCATCCAGGCACTTCGGTTCAAATATACGGTTCTGGTCTAAGACATCATAGGTGAGAAAATCCACAAAAGTGAGCTAGAAAGATGACAACGTGATGGTCAGATCTCGGGGGTTCACAAACACCCATGGAAGGAGACAATTATCATCTTCCTTTCCCTTTTCTTACCTTTTCCCCTGCAAACCACGAATACTTCCCCAGGAATAAGGAAAATTGTTTCAATTGTCCAGGCAGCTGTTCCAAGTACTGTGGTTTCAGTTTTTCCTGGGAGATGAGGAAAAAGCAAGAATAGCTGTTGCCAGCACCTACACAGCTAATCAAGGCATGGGCCAGTGCTGGCCACCTGGTAGCACTTCTCCAGGTGCCTTCTTCTCATAGCCTTCAGTTGGGGGTAGAAGGATGGGAAGAAGGGATTTGGAAAGGATGAGGGAGCATCCAACACCTGAATTACACAACACAAGGAGCAAAAAGGAGAGCTCTGTTAGCTCTCAGAGATTGGGTAAGTGGGAAGAAGACAATAGCAGGAGGCAAAAATGACCCTTAAATTCCTAAATGTTTCTTCTCCTGATACCCCACTTAGCTGACGCCCACTATGAAAACTTACGTGGTCAGAGTTGTAGCAAATCCGCACCAGTTGCATACGGAAATCCATTATTTGATTTTCCATTATATCCACCCTAATCTTTTCCTCCTCAGTCTCACCACCTGAAGATCAAATAACAGTGAATAACCTTTGGGAACTTCCACCCAGGGGAGCAAGCAGCCTGGTGTCCTCCACCACCAGCTCTACCCCACTCACACATGTTGTGCTTGCGGGCAATGTAGCGCAAGATGGCGTTGCTTTGGGTGATTTTGTTCTTGCCATCCATCAGGTAAGGAAGCTGGGAGGAAAAGGATAGACTCAGTTTAGCAACTTTTGTCTCCTGTGGATGAGAAGACTTCCAAGTGGTGAATGAGAGAGAGAAGATCTTGTGTTAGGAGATACAAGAAAAAAAGAAAGAAGAAAATAAGTAGAAGGTAGCATGGGGTGTCCACCTGATACTACATAAGGGTTCTGAAATCTGTGTGCATGGGTGCCTTTCTCAGAATAGGGTTTTAAATGCAAATTATACATATTTACATAATTGTAAATAATTTTAAATAAAAGGTATAATAGAGTAATATGTACTTAATGCATTACTTAGCAAGCAGAGGTAACTACCATAATTTCAGGCCATGTTGACTATAAAGAACATTCACACCTGCAACATATGTAACAGAATAAAAAAATAACTGATATCTACAGAAGTCACAGAGATAGCTAATGTCTTTTATTGCCTATCCTCATAGTCAGAGGAAATGCTAACTTTTATTAATAGTGGAAATGAAAATGTAGTGATTTTCTCTAGTTAAAAACTCTTGAATTCCATTTATTCTGTCCATGGTAAGCACTTCTATTCTACATTCTCTGAGAAGAGAAGAGGAAAAAGCAAAGATGAACATATGTGAAGGTCTTCCCTCCTCTCCTGCCCTCTTTTAAATCCACCTACATTAGGGAAGTCCAGGTTTAGCTTGAATTTCACATCCAGCCATTGGCTTCGATCATAGTCAGGAGCTGCAAAAGAGAAACAAATAGGGAGAAGCTCTTTCATGAGCTATCTGACGAGAGTGAAAAGATCTAACTGAAGAAGCGTCTTAGACTCAAAACACCAAATCCCCAGCTTCCGAAGCCTAACTTATAGCCCCTGAGGCCCATTTGCTACGTATCAAGATGGGCTGGGTCACCAAAAAGGGAAAATACCTAGGTGGACATGAAAGATGTCCTCCTCACTTCGGACCCCGCAGAAAACTCCAAAGGAGAGGGCCAGTTTGTCCTAGGGCGCCAGAGCAACTTTACCTTCCCCACAGATGTAGCGTTTCTCCTCATAGGCTGTATCAGTGAACTCCAGGAGCATGCGGATGGCGTGCGCCAGCTAGGGGAGACAGCGCGGGGGGTGGGGTGGGGTGGAGGTGTTGGTGTCTGCGCGAGACCCGCGGGCGGGAACCAACCCCTCCCAACCCTCGCCGCCAACGTCCTCCACCCGGGCCCTTAGGCCGCTCTCCAGCAGGCTGGGGAGTCATTAAGCTGAGCTCCCGCCCCGACTCTCACGCTGTGCTCCGCATGGCCAAGAGAGCCAGGGTTGGGCGGGGGGCCGTCGCCCCGATCCGTGAAGGTCGCCACGGACGCCAGGAGGGCGCTTCCCGGGAGACCACTGACCTACAGCCCTGGCCACCTCTGTGCCCATCTCTGACAGGGCGGCTCGGCTATTTAGGGGACTCACTCACCCCGCGAATATCCCAGTAACCCAGAACCACAGACGACTTGGAAGACATGATGAGACCGCCCGTTTGTCTTCGAGGCTTGGAGGTTGGGCGCGAGCGGGCGTGGGAGGGCTTTATATCTCACGGAAGGGGGCGGGGTCAACGGGACCAGCTGGCCCCACCCACCGTCTCGCCCCGCCCCCTGAGCGTCTGCGGCTCGCGGGGGT
Source organism: Ctenomys sociabilis (assembly GCA_004027165.1). Taxonomy (NCBI): domain Eukaryota; kingdom Metazoa; phylum Chordata; class Mammalia; order Rodentia; family Ctenomyidae; genus Ctenomys; species Ctenomys sociabilis. The sequence continues at coordinate 26,637 of PVKA01014140.1, read as the reverse complement.
CGCGCAAGCGCAGTCTCTGTCTACGCGGGCCTGGCGCCGTGCTTTGAAACTGCTGCGAGGTTGAGCCTCTAGCTGCTCTGAAGGCTGGAGTCGCCCCACATTACTCTCATAGTGTCAGGCTGGGCAGAAATGCACCCACAGCCACGCAACGGGACTTGATCCAAGCAGAGAGATTCATGCTGCAGCTTCCAAGCTAGAAGAGGGGCATCTTTGCAGTGTCTGAGAGTCAGGCCGACTGGGACTACTGTTTTGGAATGACCAGGGCTAGGGAAGAGAGGCATAAGAAACCCACAGATTAATCAAACCCATAGAACTCACCTGGAATACTTTGGAGAGGGATGAGCTCTTCTGGTCAGGACACAAGGTGGCTCTGAGAAGGCTGTAATCAGGTGGACATTGAGAAAACCACTGACGAAGGGTAGGCCTGGAAGTGGGGAATACTGCAAAGGGCATTCGAGGCAGGAGGAGGGTAAAACAGACATGGGAACGTGAGAAACGCAATCGTATGTAGAAGGCGCAGCAAATACTGTCGACCTAGGCCGGTTCATGAGGTTGTAATGGAATGTAGTGAGAGATTTGGTGTGAAAAGCACGCGGGTGTCAGATTGCAGATGGCCGTAGCTGCCACGAGGAGTGGTTTTTCCTTCTGGTCTGTGGAGTGTCCAGTCGAGATCGTGCTATCCAACAGAAATGTAATGCAAGCCATGCGTGTGAGTTCAAATTGTTTTTTCATCTGGTAAAAATAAATAGGTAAATGGATAGACTATTTGGGCTGGCCAAATAGCTCAGCGGATTAAAATGCCTGTTTAGGCAGATGCAAGGAGCCAAGGGTTTGATCCCCCGGCCTGCCGAGCTGGCTCTACCCCTGGGGCAAGCTGAGCCAGGGATTGAGTGGTTTAGTGGCACGCACCTATAATCCCAGTGGTTGGGAGGCTGAAAAACAGGAAGGATCACAAGTCCGATCTATGTAGTGAAACCCTATAGACCCTGTCCTAAATTCATTAAAAAAAAAACAAATCCAGAAATTGATAGACTATTTTACTTGGCCCAATATATCCAAAAACTGCTATAATTTTAGCATACAATTAATATTTAAATTATTGAGATTTTTCTATACTTCAGATTGTCTTCAAAACACAGAATGTGGATGGGGAGATAGCTCAGTGGTCTAAGCACCTGCTTGGCAAGCACAAAGACCACGTTTCAATCTTCCCAATACTACATGCTGTGCCAGCCACTGAAACCATGCATGGTGGTGCCCACCTGTAATCCCAGCGCTGAGGAAGCTGAGACAGGAGAATTGCTATGAGTCCAAGCTGTGCAGCAAGAACTTGTACCACATACATAAATGAGGAAAAGATTTTAAGAAAATTTTTTTCAAAACCACAGAATGTACTCCACTTAGTACATACCTCAGTTCAGGCCAGCTATATGTCCCTTGCTCAGTAGTGTGTATGACTTATGTTGCTGTAGTCCTCAGTCTTCTTGGCACCAGGAACCAGCTTGGAGGAACATAGTTTTTTCACAGACATTAGGCTAGGGATGGTTTGGGGAAGATTTAGAGGAGATGCAACTTAAATCCCTGGCATGTGCAGTTCACAGTAGGGTTCATGCTTCTGTGAGAATAATGCCAGCACTGATCCCACAGGAGCTCAGAGAGCGATAATGTTAATGATTGAGAACAGCTGTAAATACAGATGAAGCTTGGCTGGCCCCCCTCCTGCTGGGCATCACATTCCTAACAGGGTAAGAGGCCTGGGGGACCCCTTCTTTTTTGGCCAGTACAGATTTAGATGCTTTGCTGAGGTGAATGACATTGTCAGAGTCTCTGTTAGGGAAATTAATTTATTTTCTTTGTGTAGAGTTGGCCTGAAGAGGGCAAATACTGTCCCTTTTCATGTACTGGTTCATCCATCTGTTGAACTCTGCAGTAGTATTTACTAACATGCCTCTTATGGACAGGCTTGTTTAGGGTTCTGGGATACAGAAGTGAAATCAAAAGAATATTCTCTGCTCCCAGGAAGTATACCTTCTAATGGAGATATAAATAAATGGATATATAGCAATTATGTACTGCCTTTAAGGGAGTCCTAGCAAGAAAGGTATTTAATTTTTAAAGAATGTGTGCATGTCAGGCCTCACTGAGATAGGAACCTTAGCGAGGATCTGAAGCAGGTGCACAATCAAGCCATTGTGCTGTAGGGGTTGTGGCTGCAGGAGGAGGAGGCAGAGGAGAAGGCAGGTGGAGCCAGCCATCACCATATAGGCAGCGTTTAATACCGAGGGCAGGTGAAGCCACTGTGAGAGAGAAGATGGCAGTGAAGAAGTTTGTGAGTTTAGCTCTCTGCAGCATAGCGTTTAGAAGTTGGAAAGTGAGGATCAGCAATGGAGCCTAAAAGGAGTGGCCAGCCAAGTGGGAGGACAGTCAAGCGCCCTAAAAACCAAAGAATCCTTTTTCGCAACGGGTTTGCCGCGAGAGCATAGGTGTACTGAAAGCCACCACTAAATCCAAGCCAACATGGGAAAGGAAAAGACTCACATTAATATCGTCGTCATCGGACACGTGGACTCGGGCAAGTCCACTACCACCGGCCATCTGATCTACAAATGCGGTGGCATCGACAAAAGGACCATTGAAAAACCAAAGAATGATTTTTGAGGTCAGCAAGCAATTCCTCAACTGTGGCTGGGATGGCAAGTACATTAAAGATGGAATGATCATTGGATGACACTAGTTTACTTGAATTCTCAGTTTGTCACATGAAGATCTCCACTGAATGTTACTGCTTAAAGTGTAAACATCCAGGGTTATTCTGAGCTAAATTGAAATCATGTTATATGTAATTCATTTCTGTCAACTTCACTGACTTATGATTAAATAAAGTGAACTACAGAGAGAAAAAAAGATGGAATGAATAGCTGGATTTGGTAACATGGAGCTCATGGTGATCTTGGTAGTGGCAGAGATTTGGAGGAAGCCTGCATTAGTTTTCCCGTTGCTGAACACAATACCTAACACCTACGACCTGAACAAGGAGAGACTTAATTTGGTTCATGTTTTAAGAGGATTCAGCCCAAAGTCAGCTGGCTTTGAGGTAGAAATGTCATGGTGGAAAGGCATGGTGAATCAAAGATTTTTACTTCATGGTGTCTGGCAACCAGAACAGTACCAGAGAGAAAGGGACAAGGGACAGACAGCCCCAAGACCTGCCTCCACCAACCATCCAGACACATGCAGAAGTATGTTCCATCAGTCCTGAGTGGCTCATTAAGCCAATCAAGGTGACACTTAACCTTCAATGCCAAGAGCCCCTACAGCCCTTGGAAGAACTCAGCTTCTGAGTTGATGCAGGGTCCAGGAGAATGAGAAAGAGGACCGATTATAATAATATCAACAAGAGGAGAGGGGAGAGAGAGGACCTGTGAGCTGACTCTAGGAAAGGAGGAGTCCAGAGCTCTTTTGAGCATTCCTGCCTGGCCTTCATAGCATGATGGGTTTGGAGCCTCTACTCTTGCTGAGGTGAGGGAAGTCACACTCACCCATTACTTTGGTGGAGGCAAACTGAGACTTTTGAAAGGGCCATTTTGCTAACAGAAGAAAGGGGAAAGTGCAATCATACAGAGACACAATTTTATGATTCCTGAGTTTCCCTCACCATAACACAAGATTGGTCCTAAATTACCTTGAGGTAGAAGACTAAGCTCTTATGAGCACCTGTGGTATGCTAGGCAATAGTCTAGGCATTGTTCCCAATTAAGCTTCACCCAATTTTGTGAAGCAGGTGTGACAGGAAAAGAAAGCGAGGCCTGGATGATCTGGAGTCTCCTGGGATAATCTGGGATGCAGCCCCAGGTTTGCCTAATACTTTACTTGTGTGAATTCCATGGCACTTCACTAACTGGATAGCCACTTATCTCATCTCAATATTTGCTGTGGAGCACAGGAAGACTGAGCGAAGAAAACTCTCATTAGTTTCCTAGTTCTAGAGTTTCCCTGGTTTTTTGGGTTCCTTCAGCTTTGAGAGGCCCCGAGAACAACAGGTTAGTGTCTCCTCCCTGTTGAATGCTGAGTAATGAGAAAGAGACTGAGGCTCCAAGCCAGAATCACACACTGCTCCCAGAAAATAATTTTTTAGAAACATGCAACTTGCTTTATCCTCCCTAAATTCCTTCCCGAGTCCTTGTTCCAAAACACTTTGGCCTTCCAGCTCACACTTTTCCTTTAAGAACAAGGCCGACCCTGCTCCCCCCCACAAAGTCCCTTTGTCCCTCCTGGCTGCCCTTCCTGATAATGTACTCTGAGCTAAATAAACTCTTGCCTTTATCTTTTCTTTGGTCTTGGTAAGTTCTTTTAATGTACACATCACCAGACTCTCTAGTACTGTCTCACTCAGCACTCCCTGCTAAGAAATAGATTTTCTAATTAAATTTACCCTTAAATCAGAGCCTAAGAGCTTTATTTTTTTTAACATATGGTGGGGAAATGTTTTACTTTCCTATTTTGTATTCCCAGCTACAAGAGGTGATTTTCTGAGGCTAGAAGATTGAAGGAAGGACATAGTCTAAAAACTGGGGCAGTCGGGGCTTCAGACAATCCTGGGATCATAGAACAAATTCAGCTAAGAGAGACTTTAAACATTTTAAGAATTCTCATGGGACTCCTGAATCCATAAAACCTTATCTGCAGATTAAGTCAATAAAAATATGACTCACAGGGCTGGCAAGATAGCTCAGAGGACTAAGCACCTGCGCAAGGACTGGGATTTGATCCCCAGCACCATATGCCATGGTGGCTCCAGCCCGGAGCGCGCTGAGCCAGCCATGGAGACGAGGTGTGCTGGTGCATGCCTGTAATTCCAGTGTTGGGGAGGTTAAACACAGGAGGATCACTATGAGTCCAAGCTGTAGAGAAAGACCCTGTACCAAATACATAAAAAAAAAAAAAAAAAAAAGAAAGACATACTAGGAGGAGGAAGAAGTTCATGCTATGACTGTTTGGAGATTAAAATAGGCTACTTACACTAAAAGCTATTAGAAGCCACAGACAACCCAGTCTCTTAATATTAGAGAGACTGGTGATCAGAAGCATGTAATGGCTTGCTAGAGGACTTTTACCTTCCAGCGCTATGTTCCTTGCTCTGAGACTGAAGTGGCAAACTGTGGAGGAAACTGAAGTTGGGCTTATCTTGGATAGTAGGGGATAAAAGTCATACAGCAGGAGAAATTCAGTAAATGGCACCTGGCTCCTGCTGCTCTGCTAGGTCATCAGCCGGCATGATGACCACAGCTGAAGTGGCCAGCCCTGCACTCTCTGCTGCTGTGTCCTCAGTGGGCTGGGTGGTTGGTCCACACCAGAAGGTGTGGACAGGGAGCTCACTTATAGTAAGGAGAGCTTGGACCATAGTTCTCCAGAGCTGGTGCTCAGCTCAGGTCAAAAAGTGAATTCCATCTCACATTCAGACAACCTGGCTGCTACTATCTCACGGCCAGGGTCCCAGCCCTACCTGCCGCACTGTCCGAGGCTCCTATCAAAACCAGAAGAAGCTGCAAGGGAGGCACATGACAGACTTGAAGATGTTTTTGCTTTTATTGGGAAGGACGGACTCCCGACAAGCCTAGACATAAGTATGCTGGGTTTCGGAAAGAGGGAAAATAAATAGGCAGCAATTGGGAAGACTCCCAACACCACAGGAAGGGTACCAGTTGCTGTAGTACTAGAGCCTGTTCACCCTGTTGCAGAGCGAGCTGCGCAGGTTGGAGGTCTCGGGTTCGAAAGTGTATCCAGTATTCAATCTTGTAAGGTGAAGTCCTTGGTCTTGGAGGTTTCTCAGCAAGTGTCTTAATGGCTTATCTGATGGAGGGAAAGAATTCAGGTGGAGCTGGTGCCAGTTGAGGGAGTCCCAGACCTCTTGCCACTAATAAGCTTGGGGTCTCAAGGCAGCTGAACACAGAAAGACAAACCCTGGAGAAATATCCGCAGCCCAGAGCTTGCGGCACTCAGTTCCACCCAGGGCTGGGGCTGCTGGCTTGCCATCTAGCACTTCTACTCCTCTGCATGTGGAGCCAGACTTTTCTGTGGGAGTCAGGAGCCCAGGAAGTTCTTACCCCCAGTGTCCTTCTGACAGCCTCCAGCCGGGCCACGATCCGTGGTGCCTCCTGGGGACACAGCATCTGCAGCTCCCCAGGTCTCATGCGAAGTAGCTGGCTTCCCATCATGGACCCGAGGGTCTTCACCGTGCTGTGAACAAAACAGCAGAGTTCACCAGTGGTGGTGGGAAAGGGTTGGGCCCGAGTATCCGGAGAGAGAAGAGGCCTGTGGGGCTGGAGGTTGGGGGTCACGGAAGGGATCATGGAATGGGCCACCTGAAGGTACAGAACTGGGTTGGCTTCTGCCAATTCCAGAACTGGGTTTGGAGGAAGTGCTCTGGGAGTGAACAGTCTAGTGGGAAGGGATGACTGAACTACAGCCAAGATTTTTCCCAGTTCACTACTCTATCCTCGCTGCCTTTGCCAAAGCAGGGCTCTTTAATGGATGACCTAGCCTAGGCTTAAGTCCCCCCCCCCCCGTTGTGTCCTTTCAGTCAAGCAGAGACGGAGTGGCCGTGGACAGTGGAGGCCAGGCTGCACTTTCTGGATCTCTGGGTTTCCATGACTACCCTCTGAGTCTGGCACTCACACCGTGGAGAAGTTCTCCGCCTGCAGCCAGGCTGTGACCTCCTCAGGCTTTGAGCTAAGTCGAAGCATTGGCGCCTAGAATGGAGGTGGGGTAGGAATCAGAGGCTGTCCCGTCTTGCGGACAGGCAGATCCCAGTACTCATGTCCTTTCTCTGAGGTCCCCTCCAATTAATTACCTTACCCCACCATCCTCTGGCCTAGCAGTGGCCCTGCCTTGTTCTCTGGTCTGGGCCTAAGACAAACTTGGCACCCAGTAAACACACAATAATATGGATGAAATCAAGCCAAGACTGGCTCCTTCACTTGTCATTAAGTTCTCCCCAGCCCAATTTCTGACCCAGGTCTAATGGATTTTGGATAGCCCAGACTGGGTAGTACCCGATGGGATGACTGGCCCTGGCTCCCAGGGGCCCCGGACTGCAGAGGCTCGAGGATATTGCTGGGAATGTAACCGCTCTGCCCTCCTTCATTCTTCACCAGCCACCACCGCTTGCTCTGGTCCAGAACCTGCCAAGAGTCATCATGTCAGCCACCTCAGTCTTTGTCTAGACAGCCTCCCCTCCCCGACCTGGAATGGCTCCCCTTCCTCACCTCATGCTTTCTCATTTTCCTTCTTCTTCTCTTGGCCACCACCAAGGCAGCCCCACGTCCATACTACCCACTCCAGGCAGCTTCCACCAATCACTACCTCCCTTCTAGCCTCAAGCCCATACCTTACCTCCAGCACCTCTCCCTGGACCACAGTCAGTTCCTGCGGGTTCCTCGCCTCAAACTCGTACAGAACTTGCATTTTCAGAGTTGGCTTGGCTGGTCTGGGGCTGGAGGAGCGGTGGTTGGGGTCCTCGGGATGGCGGCCATGGTTATATATTTCATCCTCAGCAAAGTGTGGGGAGCTATTTAATCTAGGACGTCTGCCATGAGAAACAGAGACTGGGAGGCTGAGCGTGTGCCTCAGAAATGAAGTCCAACCCCAGTCCCAGGAGCCCTAGATGTCCCCCGACTGCCATCTAGTGTTGACTTTTTGTTCTCTTATAGGGTGATAGCAGAAGTGTTAAGTGGGGTTTGGGGTGGAGGTTTCTGCAGAGAGGAGGGCTCTGTAGACATTTCCAGCAGCGGAATTTTCTATGTCTGAGCTCTGCTTTGAGTATTTTCTACCAAAGCTCTTGGAAATCAGAAGCCTGTGTAGGTAATACCATAGAAGAAGGAACTATCACCTAGGAGGGTACGAAACTGGTCATACCATGTGGGAGAGAGGTGCATTTGCACATGTCCTAAAAGGGAGCCCTGAGAGTCTCTGAGATGTAGAGTTCCAAAGGCTGAAAGGCCAGTGCCTGCCCCACCCCCACCCCCCATGACTGCACAGTCCCTGCTAAGCTTAAGGCATACCGGAGGGAATCGGAGTCCTGGTATCTTATGGGTTCCTGTAAGGAACAGAACAGGGAGTAAGCGAGAGCAGGAGGCAGCCAGTGTGGTGATAGGGAATGGGCCATCAGACAGCAGCCTTACTTCTACTCAGCTGCCTCCTATCCCTTTCCCAGGGCCCCCATAGCAATGCACACAGGTCCTCACCCCCACCTGCCCACCCACCACTTAGTTGGCATGTAACGACGATTTGGACCGGGGAGGCAGAGATAGCCAGAGACCACCTGGTTGGGGCTCTGTGCGAAGCTTGTCTCACCTGGAAAGGGGACTCTGGAGGCTGCCAGCCATCAGAGAATGTGGGTTGGTACGTTGGGGGCTCATCACCTGTCCAGTCTGCCCTGGGGGGGAGAACAAAACAGAGTCCATATCACTGTGTGTGTCAGGGATCTGCCAGCTAGTGGGAACGTGGTCCGCATGCACAGGAGCAGCTGTGTGTGAATAAGCCCCATGGAGCAGGTACCCGAGGGCCAGTTTCTATGCCCACAATGTGCCAATCCAGTGTCTCCCTAGGAACACAGCGAATACTTTGGCATCCAGATTGAAGATTAGAATTAGGCTTGTAAAGCCCAGAGTGCTGGACTAGAAACCCCTTGGTGTCTGAAGCAGTATTTTTTTTTTTATTCGTAACCCATTGGCAGTGTCCCAGAGTCTGATTTCTTTCCCTCTAGCGACAGTGTTATGGGACTGTTCCACATGCAACATGTCATTGCAGTGCTGCTCTGATTTGTACTAGAATGGGGCTGGCTCTTGCCTCTCAGCCTCCCCCTCGCCTGCCAGCAGGGCCGGACTTGCAAAGCATGGATAGCTCTGCTTGCCAGCCAGGTGTCGCTCCCTTCCCAGGGGAGTCCTGCCTCTGCCTCACTTGTGCAGAGGTCAGGGTGCCTCTGAGCTTGTAAATCATTGGATTGCTGCTGCTCTCGGGCTTTCTTGCATGTTTGCTACCTGTCCATCCTTCTTATGCTATCAAACTCCTTGAAAACCAGTTCCTAGCACTGTGGCCGGTACAGAGGCAGCAGATAATAAACGTTTCTTCAGAAGGAATGGAGAAAATATCTCCTCTTCTGAACTTTCTCCCCTGATGCCTCCCTGCCTTAGGAACATGCTCAGCTCTTCCTGTGACTCAGCTAGACTGCTTTTAAACTTCCACCCTCCAATCTTCTCCTTACCAAATGGCCTGGGAATGTGCTCACAGGCCCTGCCTGCACTTGCTTGCCTTGGCCTCTCTTGTTATTCCTGCAGTCAGATTTCTGTCTCTGCCAATACTTTATTAAATTAGTCCATGACAATTTCCTGATTGCCCAGTCTGTTAGCCTCATGTGGCCTCTATCCTCCTTGGTTACCACAGTGCTTAGTGTTACTTATAGCTTTGGGTCAGGGTCGCAAGCTTGAGCCCAGCCTGGGCATCTTAGCAACTGAGTGAGATCTTGTCTCACATCTAGTTTCCCTAAGGTTTCCAGTTCTTCAAGGGAGGCTGAATTCTGGAATGCAAAATGATATATTCAAAGCAGTTACTCAGTGCTAAAGGTCTGAATAAAATAATCTGGGGCCCTTTTGTTGGAGTCTGCTGCACAGCCTCCGCTTCCTTTCCTTCCCAGTACAAGGCGGGTGCCAAGGCTGCCCCCCAGTGAGCCCAGCAGGAGCCCTGGGAGACTGGCTAGCATAGTGTTCTGGGCAGCTAAATGCTGCTGCTTACCCTAGAATCCCTTAGTTCTTTCATTTAGTGATTAAATCAAGATAGCACATTAACAATAGGTTATTTGTGCTGTAAACAATTCAAGTGACCATTGACAAATGAAGAGATAGACATACAATGGAATCTCACTCAACCATGATGTGGGGGGAGGGAATTCTCACACAAGCTTCACATGGATTTGAGGACATGCTGAGTGAAGTAAGTCAGTCAAAAGGGAGAAATAATCTGATTCCACGTATGTATGTGAAGTTTCTAGAAGAGCCAAATTTATAGCAATATAGTGGTAATCAGGACACTGGGGAGAGGGAAAAATGGAGATCATTGTTAAGTGGGTGCAGATTACTTTATTTGGGACAATAGAAAGTTCTAGAAATATAGCTGGTGTTGGTTATATAACAATGTTCAGTACTTCACTGTACTGAATTATATACCTAATGTGCCTAAAATGCTAAGTTTTATGTATGTCCTACCATAATAAAAAGTAGGCTGCATTGAACTAATTCTGGTCTTTAAACAAAATAGACAAAAGCTCCTTTAAATGGATTGAGTTGAAAAGAACTGATCATTAGGCAAAAGACTTGTTAGAGAGGCTGGCTTATTTCTCTGGTGACTGTCTTTCTAAAGCTCTCTGCTTTCTTTGTTTTCATTCCTTTGCCCTTTGCTTTAAAAAAAAAAACAATAGTGTCTCACTGACTTGCTAAATTTCCCAGACTGAGCTCCAACTTGCAGTCCTGCTGCCTCAGCCTCTCAAAGTGCTGGGATTACAGGCCTGTGCCGGGCACCTCTGCCTTCTTAGCCCTTTTTCCATTTGATGTCTTTATGTGACAGTTTCCCAAGGCTCTGCCTTCTCCCTCATGGCAAGGACAGATATGTTTGCTTAAGCAGAGTCTGGGGTAGTATCCCCTGGGGTGCTGCTCGGGTCACACTGTAGCCTCTGTCCTCACAGGTCTAACACGCCAGGCTGTCCTCTCACCTGAGTCCTGGCTGCTGACCTCTAAGGGTTCTGCTGACCCAGGGCCCCAGCCGATCCAAGCCAGTGTCATCCCCACCTCTTGCACTCTCATCACCAGGGTGGGGGTGAAGGTGGGGTGGGAGGGTGGGGGTGAAGGTGGGGTGGGAGGGTGGGGGTGGTGTCTTTCTTTCTAACTTGTAGTCAGCTGGCTGCCCTGGCTTTGATATTACAGAATCTCTTAAATTCAGGGCTGGAAAGAAACAAAAGTTTTTACCTTGTCCTTCCTAAAATAAGAAAATATTTTAGCAGGTTTGTGTTTCTACTTTCCTGGGCAGGGTGATGATGATGATTATGATTATTTTGAGATTTTCCTTCCTTCAGTTGTGCGTAGAATTGGTGTGTTTTTGTTTTGTTTTGTTTTAAACTGACCACACATGAAAAGCTGAGTAGTCCCCCAAATTGAAATACTTCTGATTGGTGACAACCTAATGCCTGGACACCCCTCGGGTTGTGCTCTGGCCCCTATGTGTCTCACTTCCGGTTGGCTTCAGGCCTTGTTTTCACTTACAGACTAGTGGTCCAGGCCGCTCCCAGCCCCCTCCAGAGGTTGCTCTCAAATGGATTTAGACATGACTGTAGCAGGCCAATGGCTTTGGGGGTGAGTAGGGGAGAGGTCACTTGAGCTGCGAGGCCATCCTCAGGGCACTGGGTCAAGATCTGGGGGAGAGATGGATGGCATCAGAAGCCTAGGCCAGATAGACCGTGGAAGGGTCTGGAGACCCCAGCCCTACTACCATGCTGCCAGCCTATCTCTCTTACAGCGCTGGTGCCCTTGGCTCTGACCCTGGCCCATTGAGTCTGGTGGGGGGGTACCAGGTACTACAAGGGTGGAGTGTTGGACTGAGCAAGGGGCAGACCTCACAACCTCCTCTGCCCTGCCCCCTGCCCCAGCCCTGCTCTTTCCTGTCCTTGGCCTGACCTTCTTCAACAGCCTGTCATCCCCTTACTCACGAAGTCCAGTGTTTGGAAGAGAATATGCACAAACTCGGGGGCACTTGTATCCTTAAGCCTGAGGGCCAGCTTCCCCTGAGAACAAAGGATAATAATGACTGTCATCACCTTTTACCCTATGACATTGTCTTCAGGACCCAACACCCCACAATTGTTTTCTGCCTTGGCTGAAAGCCTGGTCCCCCCTAATGTGCCAAGAGGAGGAAAAGCTGAGAAGGGAAAGATTGGGTATGGTCAGTGGGCTGGGACAGGGCTGGGGACTTGCAGAAACCACGCACCAGGAGGTTGAAGCTATACTTGATCTTCTGAAAGCAGTCAATGTATTGGCCCTGTGTCATGCCTGATGGAAGGAGAGGCGAAGGCTGGGTCACAGCTCATTCATGGTGGCTGCTCCCCCCCATGCCCTCAGCACTCACCCCCCTTAGCTTTGTTCTTCTTTTTTCCAAGTTTCCTCTTCTTATGGCTGGCCTTTGCCTGAGCTTCCTTCAGCTTTCCTGTGAATTGCTCGATGTCTCTTAGGACATGGTTCAGCACCTCCTGAACCACCAAACCCATAGCCTTGAGCAGGCAGCCAGAGCCCCCTGAACTCTTAACCTTGCCTCTGCCCTCTGCCTGCCACAGCTGCCACCTCGGACCCAGCCTAAAGCTGATCAAGCTCCCCTGTACTCCTTAGCCCCAGCCTCCCCTGGCTGATCAGCAGCTCCAGTTTTCTTGAAAAGGCGAGGGGTTCCTGTCCTCCTCTACCCCAGAAGTCAGAGAGCCTCACCCCATGACCCTCTGTGGTTACCTCATCTCTCCCTGAGTGCTCAGGAGAGGGCGACCGCCCTTGAGGAGTCAGAGCAAAGGCACTTGGTTCGTGGGCAGTTGGGTAGTGCGGCAGAGGCTTCGGGGATGGTGGGACGTCTGCAATACAGGCAGACCAAGGCCTGGAGCTGCTTGACCCTTGGTTTAAGCCTTCTCCACCTGCCCACAAATCCCCAACTCACTGTGCTCTGGGGTCACTCGGTGGAGCTGCTCTGGAGGGGGCCCCCGCTCTGGAGGGGGTACCTGCTCCACAGGGAGTGGCCTCTCCAGAGGAGGCCCCTTCCATTTCTCCTGGCCAGTGTAAAGGCTTCCAAATCGAGGTCTGCTGAAGATATAGTAAAGGGTGTATCTTTGAAAAAATTCTTGGGACAGAGAAACCTCTCCCCAGAAACCCCACGCTGCTCCCTGCTCTGACCCTGGACCTTCTCAGACTCCATTCAGTCTCACCCGCCTGGTCCCCAGGCCTTTTTGGTTCCCCTAGCAGTCTCCAGGGACAGTTTAGTGTCTGATGGACCCAGGCCTTTCCCCATCCCCAGTCTCTGGCCTGGTTTAACCTTGGCTGTAGGCCTGGCAGACTATGCTGGAGACTCCTGAGTTTCCCAAGGAGTGGGGTGAGGCTCTGGCTCTGAGGCCGAGGCCTTGAGGTGTCACATGTGTATGGGCAAGGGCTGCCTACCTTTCCTCTAGCTCCTCCTCCAGGGCCTTCTGCAGGCTGGTTTTCAGCCGCTGTGCCTGGAGGAAACAGCAGTCAGGCAGGGTGGAATGTGTGTGTGTGTGTGTGTGTGTGTGTGTGTGTGTGTGTGTGTGTTGGTCACCAAACCCCACTCCTGGTCACTCACCCCCACTTCCTGGCACTGGAAGAGCAGAGTGCTGGTGCCGGGAAGTCCAGACTCCTGCACAGTGATGGACAGCACAGAGTTGTAAGAGCAAGTGTTGAGAGCCACATCCATGGCCTTGATGTTATCCAGGCGGTAAGAGTCCAGCTCCTCCTGGGACAAGCAGAGAGGGTAACTGTGAGCCCACCGAGAGCCAATCTTGGTTCCTGGGAGCTCTTGATGTGGTTGCCCTGCCCTCTGGTGGCTGAAGATTGCTTGCCATCTGCCCCACTCTTGGGCCTCGGGGCCACCCCCTGCTCCTTCCCAGGTCTGGTGTGTAATGTATGTGAGCAGGAGTGGCTGCTACTGAGGCCGTAGAGGAGCGGAGGAGAGGAGCTTGGGTCGTGCTGGGCTTGTAGCTGGGTTCTGTGGGAGGGCTGACCTTGGTTTCAATGTCCAGAAGCTGGAGCCAGCCGTCTTTGACTTGCAGGATCAAGTCTTGGCTCCACACCCGGCCCTGTGCATCCATCTCCTGAAGCTTCTGCAGAACATCCTCGGGCTCTTGGATTCTGTGTGTTCCCAGCTTACATGTCATGAGGTGCTAAAGGGAGAGGAAGAGGATAGACAGGGGGACTGTCTGGAGAAAGCGCCAGGTGTGGGAAGCCAGGGGACAGACAGAAGAGAAGGGATGCCCATCCCTCTTGCCCTTGTTCTAGGTCCCAGGCCCCCAAGGGGAGCACTCTTGAGATCAGTATGAGGGCCAGTGTAGAAGCAGCTGGCCTAGGAACAGGGTACCTTGGCCTGCATCTGAGGCGCTGCACAAGGTGCTTTGCACTCTGAAGGAAGCACAGTTGTGAGGCAGCTGGGCTAGAACCCCCAGCAAGCGATGTCTGCACTCCTAAGGGGCGGGGAGGCCTCCAGTCTGGCCCTGGTTTCCCTCACTGCTTCGGGAGCTCACCCCCTCCGTGTGAGCCAGTGTTCTGTCTCTCTGCCTTTCGCATACCACTCCTGATGGCTGGAAGCTGTGCCTGCCTCTGGCAACCATTGCCTTGGTCTCGAGAAGATCAAGCCCACCTTCTGATTCCAACTCGGAGGTCACAGTGATCTGTCTCCACTGCTATTGGGGCTGTGGAGCCTACCCTTTTGTGGGGGTTTGCTCTCACCCGCCACTCTCTAGGAATCTTCCCTCTTGCCTGCCACATGCCACCTTCATGAGCTGCTCTCTTTACAGTCTGCTTCCTTGTTCCAGGGAGATGCAGCCTGTCCTCTGCCACCTGATCCTCTGTCCCAGCCTAGGTCAGCTCTTCTCCCTACTTTCTCACTGCCAACAGTTCAGGGAATCCTGACACCCCTATCCTTCTGAAGATGTCATCTCTTGCCTGTTGAACCTCAGTGACACCAGCTCACCGATGCAACTTCAAAAGAAGCCAGGTACTCGCACTCCTGGCCCCTCCCCAGCCATCTGAGGAACCCTTTCTCCATGCCTGTGGGGTTGTCAGGTCTCGCCCCAGTGTCATTCCATGCTTGCCTCCCCTGTAGTTCTAACACTCCGTGCTCTGGCCCCTACACACCCTCAGTAATATGCGCTCTTCTAGCCACAGCCTTGTTACCTCTGCTCTGCTTTCAGCGTGGTTGTGACAGCCCAGCAGGTGACTGGAAGGTAATCTGCAAGTGTCATCCTCCTCCCAGGCGGGGCCAGAGGCTCCATTCCAGCCCCACAGCCTGCCCAGACATCAGGCCAAGACACAGCCCCTCTTCTAGTTGACCCCTACCCAGAGTTGCAGCTGTCACACTTTCTTCCTGCAGCCATATCTGATCCTGAGCAAAAACTGACTCTGGAAATGAGTGTAGCAAAAGGTGGGTAGGAAACAAGTGGGGTTTGGTGGGGTAATTCTAGGTGTTTCCTGGCCTATCTTTCTGCTACCCCTTTAGATCTAGGGACCAGATATCTACCCCTCACCCTCCCTGGCTCTGCTAACCCCCACCTCCCCTCCTGCTCCCCACATATAGCAGGTGCTCAGTTAGGCTTCAGAGTTTATAGAATCAAGTCCATAGAGTTTGGCCAGATCAGGCTATTGGCTTCTACAGCAAGGCTGTGCCTGCTGTGCTTGAGGGTGGGGTGGGCTTGTGGACACACAGGAGCTCTTAGCTTTAGTCAGAACCTGCCTGGGCCCCCAGAGGTGCTCACCTCCACCCTGTGCTGCAGAAGTGTGGGCTCTGAGGTCAGCCTCTGGGAATATTCTTTCCGGTGCACTGTGGTTAAAAAAAAAAAAAAAAACATGGACAGGAAGTACCAGAAGGGTGAGATGAAGTTTAGAGGGTTGCAGGAGTGGTTAGTGGGGAGGGAGAGGCCAGCCCAAGTGGGGAGTGGGCCGGGAGCTCAACTTAGGAGCTGAGCGGGCAGAGAAGGGGGGATGGGGGATGCTTACAGTAAATGGCTCTGCTGCTGGGCCGGGACATGGTGGCACTGCCGAGTACAGCTCCCTAAAGCCCCAAGAGAACCGGGGGCAGTGGTCAGGGTGGGGAGGATGAGCACTGGCACATCTGGGCGGAGAGCTGCTACTGCTCCTGCCTGGACCTCTGGGACCAGACCCAAAGGCCGGGGTTCCAGAACCATCTGCAGGCAGGGACCTCAGCCAGACAGCCCTTCCACTTAGCTGTGCCTACAGGTCCTGAGCTAGGGACGGGAGGGCCATGAGGCACTTCGAAGCCTCTCACGAGCTCCACTGGCTTCCATTTGCACTGTACACTGTTCTGTGGCTTTTACCTTCTATAATTCTTTTAATCCTTCAAACAAATTTATGAGGGGATTACTGTTATTCTCCTTGGTTACTGCACATCCTAGGCCTCTGACACTCAAAGAGGGCAGTACACCTGAAGTCACCATGATTATTTAATAGAGAATGAACCCAAACCCACCTGCTGCACATACCATGCTATACACATGCACACGCGCACACACGCACGCGCACACGCGCACACATACACACACATGCGCCTCTATCACTGGGGACTGGGCTGGCACTGAGTGGGTCTAGAGCACTAGTTGGAATGGGGTGGAATGAAATGCGGGGTATGTGTGTGCGTGGGCGAGTGGGTGTCAGCCAAGCTGTGAGTCAGCGGGGTGTGTTACCCGAGCGAGGAATGTATCATCACGAACTGCTGTCTGTGGGCCTCCATGCCTCTCCGTAGTGCACCTGACATACAGAGCCCTGCAGTATCCTGGGCAAAGTGTAAGCAGGCACCCACACCCATTTATTAGGACTATTATGGAAATAGTTACAGAGGCTCTGATAAGACTCAGCGACTGGGCAAATGAATCTCTCGTGAACAATGATAGGATTTTATAGAGGAGGAGGACAGACCTCTGTTCCCTTGTTTAAGAGGACCCTTTTCCTCTCCAAGGAGAGTCCTAGAAGCCTGTTCCTACCCCACCCTAGTGTGAGTGTGACACTTCCTGATTCCAGACATGGGAGAGAAGGCGGCCTTGTCTCCTAAACCCCCACCACAGTAGGATCCTGGTGGGTCTGTGCAGAAACAGCTGTTGCTAAAGACCTGGGCCCCAGCAGAGGCCCAGAAGCCGACTCGGCCTGCTGACCCCCTTGGAGTGTGGGAGGCTATGCCAGCCCCATTCTCCCATTTGTCCCCCACATGCAGGAGCTGGAAGCCCGACACCAGGGCAGCTACCCCAAGCTACTTCCGGAGCTCCTTGCTCTGTTTCCTAGCCCACCATCCGCAGCTGAGTCCTAAGCCCTTCCTGAGGTTTACCCCAGACAGGCCCTGGCCTGGGAAGGCACTGCATTGCCATGGCTTGCACTGGGGTCCCCTGAAGTAGGGCCAGGCCCTGATCATCCCCCGAAGACATGCCCTTACCTGGATACTAATGTGGTCTGGTAGCTGGTTCCCCAAAGAAGCTGGGTGGTCAGGAGCTGCTGGTGGAAAGGCAGTGGCTTCTCTGCTCGCTGCCTTGGGGAGAGCCCTGCCAGCAAGCAGGTGGCCCTGGGTGAGGAGGCCAGTCCTGTGGTGATGCGGCGCGACAGGCAGCCACACCTGTGCTCTTTGGACTCCGGAGGTGGAGAGGCTTCCCAGGCCACCACCCACTCAACTCTGAACCGGACAGGAAGTGCTTGCTCCACTGGCTCTTGAGCTTAGCCAGAGACCCCTGATTCCCAGACTCCTCTCTGATGGCCTCTTCCCTTAGGTGTGACCTCCCTCAGTGCTTGGTGCCTCCTGACTATTATCAGGTACTGAGGTTTGGAGCAGAAAGGAAGGTCATCTCCTGTGAGAGTCAGGTTCTGTGATCAGGGTTGGGTTAGCCAGAGGCCGACCCAGGCATGGGGGAAGCTGTGGGTTGGCACGTGCGCTGTGTCCATGTTCTGCACCCATGGGCACGTGACCATGTGTACCCAGGTGGTGCTTGTGAGTAGGACATAAGGACCTGTCAGAGAAAGGGGGTGCAGCACAAGACCGCTATGGCCCTCCAGGGAGTGCGAGATTCCTCTACAGCAGGGCTCACCTTGTCCTTTCCTTTCTTTTGTGCCCTTTCATCCAGCATGGAGTTCACCCACCCACTCCTTCCTGTGGGTGCTCCCCAAGTCCCTTTCCTCTGCCACCCCACGCTTTGTCCCCAGGCCCCCAGTGGACAACTGGCTGACTTCAGCAAGGGTGGGACAATGAGGCCTCCTTCTGTTCCTATTCAAGAGCCAACCTGCCACTATACTATGTTTTATTTAAACACTTCCCTTGGCAACCTGAGCAGGCCAGGTTCCCTGTCTTCCGGGAACACACAGGACAACAAGGGAGGCTAAGCATAAACAGAAAGCAGAAAAGAAAGACAGGAGGGGAAGGGACTGGAGGGGAAACACCAATGTTGGAATTGATCCTGATGAGACAGATCAGGCCCTGCTTGGGTTTGAATCTGTCGTGGAGAGCTCCATAGAGTCCATGGGAACACTGGCTGCAGCATGCACCTGCATCGTCGGCTGTCCTGGGACCAGGCCAGGAAATCTACCTCTCTCCCCACTGGTGGCCTGGAGTCCAGGGATTGGAGCCTAATGAGGGGCCTCCCCAGACTGGGCTGGTGTAGGCCCCTGGAAAACTCCACTGCAAGCCAGATTCTGGGCTCCAAGGGTCAGGTGCCTGTTGGCCAATACCTGTTTATGATCCATGGGGGTCAGCCCTCCTGACCTCCCTGGCTATCCCGATCCCGGGGCCTCTTGCCTTTCCGTGTTGCTCCTGCTCATGTCAGGCCCTCCGTGATGGAGGACATAGTCATATTCTACTCTCACTCCTGGCTTTGGGCCTAGCCAGCACTTTCTATCCACCCAGCTCAGGCCAGGGCCCTGTCTTTATTGCAGGGTCGATGTGAGCATGGCAGGGGCAGGGGCTCAGTCCACCGCAGATATCCATGTGACAACTTTAGGCAGAGGAACAATGTGTGCCCCATGGCATCCTCCACATGTTGTACCCTGCAGTGCCCACTAGAGGTGCCTAGGAGCAGGCAGATCTCCTTACATCCATTCCCTTTGAAGCTTCTTTGGTGCCAGGCTTTGGGGCTACTGGTCTGCTAGACCAAAGTCTCTGCGTGGAAGAGGGATGTCAGGAAGGACAGAAAACGTTGATCTCTTACACAGAAAGGTTTGGACATTGATGCTTCTGTGCAAAGACAGCTCTGTGTTCCTACACAATCCTGGTGAAGCGTGAGAAGATGGGACTCCAGCAGGAGGAGTGAGAGGTAGGGCTCAGGGAGCAGCTCTGAGATTGTGAGGTTCCAACGGTGGGAGACCTCACTGGTTCCAGAGCTTCTTGTGGAATCCCAGCCCTCTGACTGCCAGGCCCAGTGCCAATTGCCAGGTCACACCTGGAGGGTTGCAAGTACCTTAGAACCTCAAAATGACGTGACCTCCTGTCCCACATCTCCATCGCAGTGAAGGCACCAGTGCCCAACTGTGCGTTCCCACAGGAGCGTGAGCCATTCCAGAGCCCCCATAAATGGCTTGTCAGCAAGGGAGTATGCAGACCCACCCTCCTCTCATCTTCTGCTTGCTTTGGGCCATGTTAGATTCTCTGCCTGTGTTTCTACAGTACACCCACACTTGTCCCCTGCCTCTGGTCCCAGCCTCTCCCTTGATTGTGGAGTCTTCCTTGACTGGTGGAGTTTATGCTCCAGAGGTAGAAAAATTCAACTCATATAGAGAGAACCAGAGCCCTGCTGAGTGACCTTAGGAAGGCTTGTGGATGGTCAAGAGCACAGGGTGAGAAGGTGATCTGGATCCATGGATATGCAGAAGATTACGCTGGAAAGGATGGGTGGGGTGTAGGAAGGGAGCTGAAGGGCAAAGGTCTCATGACTGGGGAGGAATCCAGGGTGGTCAGTGGAGAGTGACACAGCGGCCTCATGATATGTGGGCACTGGGCAGAGTGCACGGTCCTGCCAGGAGCTGTGTTCCAAAGGCAGTTGGATGACCCTGAGGCTTGAGAAGAGGAGGAATACAGTGTGAGCCATAGGCTAAACAGTCTTTCTGGGGACAAAACACTGCAGTGGAGGTGGAGGGTTGGGCCAGAGGGCTGTGGAGAGGAAAGAGGACTTTGGGACAGCTCAGACTATTGACCTAGACAAGGGGGTTATGGTGACATTTAGTGAGAAGGTAGGGAAGATATGGAAGAATGAAGAATTTCAGTTCCACGTAGATGGCTTTGTCATGCTGGGAAAGAAAGAGCAAACTTGGGGCTGGAGAGATAGCTCAGCAGTCTAAGCACCTGCCTTGCAAATGGAAGATCTTGAGTTCAATCCCTGGTATCACATGACATGCTGGTCCTAGGACCCCAGAAATGCCATGCCGGCTCTGGAACCAGGTGTGGTGATGCATGCCTGTAATCCCAGGCCTAGGGTGGTTGAGACTGGAGGATCACAATTAGTCTGAACTGTGTAGTGAGACCCTATTTTTAAAAAGTTTAAAAATTAAAAAAGTGAGCTTAAGGCCAGCCTGAAGTGCATAGTGAGACCCTGTCTCAAAAAGACAAAAAAAGAAAGAAAGAAAGAAGAAAAAGGAGCAAACTTGAATTGTTTTCAGCACAATCTTCCTAGACCATGAGGTGAAAGACTCTTCAGGGATAAGGGGGAAGTTCTCTCTGGAGCCAGTGATGGGGGCCTGGGAGTTGTTAAATACACAAATTATATCCAGAGACCTGGGGCTTTAGGGGACCACCTGGGGACTATATGTACATGAAGGGTGTGAACTTGGGTCTGAGAGGCTGGGGAGGTCAGGAGGAAATGGACCAGGGTTAGGGGTGGGGCTGTGCACTCAGGAGTCCAGGAGGGCAGAATTCTTAAGAAGGAAGGAGGGGACAGTTGCAGCAGGTGCTGGGGCAGTACCTGCGCATAAGTCCCCATGGAAGTCATGGGTGGTCCTGTTACCAAGATGTGGTTCTTGTGCTCAATTTGGATAGAAATCATGAATAGGCAAAGCATCATAGCTATCTGCAGGGTCAGCAGCCCTAAGCTTGCAGTGCCAACAGACGGGAGCTCTTATGGTTGGCAGCCTCCCACACTCTCCTGGCAGCCAAGGCCAGCAGGGGCCAATAGGGCCCTTGAAACTCTTCAGTGGCCAAAGAAGTAGGCACCTGGCTACTTTCTGTCCTCATTCTCCTGCTGCTAGTTCCCTCAGTGTTACAAGCCCCACCTGCTGGCCACTTCTGGTGCCAATGGCCTTTGGAGTCTCACACCCTTGGTGTACAAAGCCAGCCTTCTCAAGATGGAAATCATGGATAGGCAAGATAGGCCTATTCCTTCTGAAGTCAGCAGAAAGGGACCTGTGCTGCAGTAAAAGGCAGAACAACTCAGGACCGACCACTCCAGGTGGGAGAGAAACTTCTCAGAGGGGAATGAAGATGTGGGCTTGCGTGTGGGAATGGCCAGGGAGGGATTCAGTCATAGCTGGGGGCGGGGGGTGGGGCGGGGGAGATTCTTCCTGGGCTTCATCCATGCAGGCTGCAGAGAGGTAGAATCATCCAGAGATGCTGCAGAGTTAGCTAGGGTGGACTCATGACTGGAGCCTGCTGCAGCCAAAGCACGTGTCTCCCAGAGCCACTGTGCAGAGCATGAGGTAGCTGTGGGTGGCAGTGAGGCACTCAGGGCAGCAATAGAAAGAAAGAAATAAAAAGTACCTCTTGAGGAACGTTGTTCACCTTTTCTCTTATCTCAGTCCCTTGAGATGGTGGGGTCAGGAGCGAGACATGGGGACAATTTCTAATGCATTTGGGGGAAAACCCTGGCACATATTTGCTAGTGGAGAGGCCAGTGACAGTAGGGGTGGATGAGTAATGGAGTGGAGTATGGATGGAGGAGCCGGCCGGCCTTGTGGGAGAGGAAGGAAGTGAACTCTGACTCCACCTGTGGGTCCGACCCATGCCTGCCCTTGCCCATTAAGACAGAGAAAAGGGGACAAAAGAGGGAGATTTGGGGGTAGATGGCCAATTCTGTGGACCAGGGTAGCATGAGAGGCTTGAGTTTTCAGAAGAGAAATCCAAGCCTATGATTGAGAAGAGTTCTAGATAAATTCTCTAATTTCACTTGCTTTTAGTTGACTTTGAAAATCCCTCATGTTGGGCCCACCCAGATGAGCAACACAGTGCCAGCCCCGACCAGCTTTGCTATACATGTTACCTGCGACACGTGGGCTATGATGATAACGGTTGCCTAGGTTACGTTCAGGGACTTGAGGACCACTGGCAGTCAGAAGCTCTGCCTCCTCCCTGGGGCCTGCAGATATCTGACGGGCGACCAGAGTGTCATGAGAATGCTTGGCACCTCTGCCTTCATGCAGGATCCGTGTCCCTTGCTACCTGCGCCCTTGGCTGTTGTTTCTGTGCGTATTTGTCATTTGGGGGATATTGATGCAGAACCAGAAATACAGGTTTGGTCTTTTGGAAGTCCTTCATTCCTCTCTTCCACTTCAAAGGTGAAGATGCCAACATAAGAGTAACTAAGATATTTTCAAGATTAGCAGGGTCATCATGACCAGCAGATTACTACCCAGCAGTTTTCACAGCATCCTATTCCAAACCAGCCGAGCAGCACCCACAAGTATCCAAAGCAGCTGAGCAGCACCCACAAGTATCCTATTCTGGATCTTTTCTTAACCCGTCTCCCTGTCCTGATCCCTTGCCAGAAGGATCCTGGAACTTAGGCTAAACTAAAAAAGACATCCAGGGAGCTAGGGCTCCATCATCTTGGCTTTGCTGGCTTACCAAATAAACATTCTCCCTGGTTCCAACAGCTTGTCCTCAACTCACTGGGGCCCTTTGGATGTAACAAATAAATAGAGTTCAGCAAAAGACCTCTGGTGCCCTGAAATATACTCTAGGGGTGGGCTTGGAGATTGGGACTTGAGAGCCCCCCTTTTTATTAGTTCGTGCTGGGTTCCTCAGTCTCTTAACCCCTTAGACCTGAGGCCAGCTCTCTTCCTGCCCTGGCATTTGGATGTTTCTCCAGATCACTCTTGGCCCCCTAGTCTGCACCCATTGATGTAGGCTCCCCAGCCTGGGTCCATTGCTGAATCCTCTACATGCCTTCCTTTCTCTCTCTCTCTTCACCCCAGCCTTCAGCCAAGTTGATGGTTCTGGGGATTGGCTTTCTGGCTCTGATAGCCATGGGAGAAAGGCCCTCAGGGTGACTGGAGTATCTGCCACTAGAGGACTGGACCTTGGCCTGTGATCAGGGTAGACTCTCAGAAAAGCCCAGCAGGTGAGGCTGTGGAAAGGCTGCCTCCAGCAAGGAACCAGCCTCAGCAATCTCAGGGTGGGCCCTGGCTCTGGCTGACCGGCATCCAGGACAGGTGTGGAGAGAGGGGAGCCAGTGTCCTGGCTGCATGTGGGCTGGTAGCCCTCAGTGGGCAGCTCTGTTCTCTGCTGGGCCTGGCCCAGAGCTGTGGGGATGGAGGGGATCAGGCCTGGCCCAGTGTGTGCAGTCACTCACATAGTCCTGCCCCCACCCTGCTCACACCATTGGCTGAGCCTGGTATAGAGCAGCCATTCAAATCCATGTGGTGAAAGAGCAGTCAGGGACATGGGGCAAAGTTCACTGAGTAACATCACATATAAAACGCAGGCTATGAAACATAAAATCCCAGTTTTGTGAAACAAATACACACACACACACACACACACAAATAAATGAAGTCATAGGAAATATACAAATAAAACCTACAGGGGCCAGGGAGATGGCTCAGTGGTATAAGTGCTTCCCTGGCAAGTACAAGGGCCTGAGTTCAATCCCCGGTACCACACACACACACACACACACACACAGACAAACAAAATTGCTATTAAACATAGAAAATTTTCATGATGCAATATAAAAAGAAATGCTTGTTATAAGATGGCAATACTCAATTTTGTAAAAAAAAAAAAAGAGTTATACTGATGAAAATATGTTGAAGTATGAATCTAAGGGTTCATTTAGCCCTTGTGCTATGACCTTTAAGCTCCAAGGAGCAAATGCTCACAGCAACCTTTGGAGATTGGTTCTAGGGTTTTCATCTCCAATTTACCTATAACTGAGGCTCAAAGAGGCAGAGAGAAGTTAAGGTCACAGGTCACAGGTCACACAGGTCAGACAAGTCACACAGCCATTAACTGGCAGGAGTATAGCTTGGGTTTAAGCAGCTGAGCTTGCAGAGAGACACTGAAAACAAAAACTCTTATTTTAAGATGCGTGTGTGGCAAGGGCTTCTCTGAGGTTTGGCTTTATTTATACTTCTTTGTGTTCTCTTACTTTCCCCAAAGAGCACATTATTTTTGTAATCCATGTCTGGTTACTCCCATTCTACCCTCAAGACATAATGGTGATGTTTAAAGTAACAAACAAGACAGAAAGTGCCCTAGGAAGGTACTGTGCCTGCACCTTTGGGACTCTGCCCAGAGCTGGCAGGATTGCGGCCTAGGAGCAGAAGGATTCTGCGTGTACCCTTCCCTGCCACGGCCCCAGAGGCCTGCCCCAGTGCTGTGAGGAATCAGCCTCCCCCTCCTGAAGCACCTCAGGCCTGGGATGACCAGGACTTGCCCTCGTGGGCCTGGAGTGAGGCTGGCTTCCACGGGCTTGGAGAATGCACGTGCGCGCGCACGCGTGTGTGTGTGTGTGTAGGTGTGGGTGTGTGCCATGTCCCAGGATACAGGGACATGGCACCTTCCTTGTCTCCTGGGCCTACACCTCCACACAGAGCAAGAGTGGTTCCCGCATCCCAGCTGCTGCTGGAACCTGCTTAGGGACCCAGACCCATCCCTCCCCCAGCAAGGAGATGGTGTCACGCCTGCACGGCACGGAGGAAGGGGCTCTGTGTGACAAACATTCAGTTTGAGTCCTATATGGCTGATGCTGCAAGGTGCCTGTTACACAACTGGATTTCAGCTTTGGAGGAGGCTGAGGCAGGAAGACCCCAAGTTTGAGGCCCTCCTGGGCAACTTGGAGAGACATCTCAAAATAATAAGAAAGTCTGGGGATGTAGCTCAGCACTCTGTGGGTTCAATTCCCAGTACTGGGTTAGGGGGGTGCAAATGGCTGACAGTGACTGCAAAGTTTACACACAGCATAGGGAACACGTTGTGGGGAGGGGCAATAAATAGGTTTCTGAAGTTGTGCTCCCTGTGGGTCCTTCTGTGTCCCTAGCCCTCTTTGGAGGCCCCACAACATTTCCTCTGACAGACTTTCCCCAGCTTCTTCAGCTATCCTGACATAGCACAGCACTCAGCAGGCTCCTGTCAGGGCCTCCCTAGAGTGACTTCTCAATGCTAGCCCTGCCACCAGGACCCCTGGGAAGCCTGGGTGGACTGCGAAAGCCGCGAGGCCATTCCCGCAGTCTGGCTTGGGGGCTCAGGCAACAGGCTCACAAATCAGCTTTTCACCATCTCCCCTAGGTGCGCCCCAACCCTCTGGCTGCCCCTTGACTCCTCTGAGCTGCCCGGTGTGGCCTGTGGGGTGCTATGGCTGGCAGCACCCCTCCAGAGGAGCCTGCTCCACTCCTGGCTGGGCAGCTGGAGCCGGAAGCCTCGTATTCCCATCTGTGTTCTTCAGTAGCTTTTGTGCCCAGAATGGTCACCGCAGAAAGGCCTAGTGGCAGCCTCGCCCAACTCCAGGGTGAACCTGATGAGCTCTGCCCGTGGATCTGTGCCTCACACTGGCAGGGGTGCAGTCCTATGAACAGAGCACAGGCCCCAGCCTCCTTTCCCGCCCCTGCTCCAGAGCATGGCCTCAGTGGGGCAGCTGTGGAGCAGCTGGTGCCCACCCCATCACCCCAACCTGGGCTGCGAGTGCAAGAGGCCTGCAGAGAAAATCCAGCCCCAACGCTGGCCAAGTCCCAAGGAAGGGTAGGCAGCTGCCCGGCCTGGGGCTGCTGTGCCCTCAAAGGCTGTGGCCTCCATGGCTCCAGGCAGACATGCGCTGTGCCTAGCCTTTCGATGCCCTCTGAATGTAGCCCCTGGGCCACAGGCAGAACTGGGGAGACACATCACCTTAATTGTTGACTCCCCAGATTGCTCCCTCTGACCCTGAGCTCACAGGCAGCGAGGCCAGCTCTGCACATTCCGCACTGCTGCCCAGGCTGGGCTGAGCCCTACATCCCTGGAATGTCCACCCTTTGGTTCCTGAGGCCACATCACTCCTGTGACCTCCACAGCATCATCAGAACCAGAAGCCCAGGTTCGAACGAATGCTTGGAGCCTGTTGGGTCATCCGTGAAGTGCAGCCATCGCCCCTACTAGCTGCCAAATGTGGGCCCTGGCCAGGCTCTGCACTAAGCACTCCTTTGGAAGGGTTACGGGTCTTGCAAATCCCTGGCCGTCTGCAGAGGTATGGGCTCCCCCTGCTGTACAGCGGGTGAATTGCAGTAAGGAAAGGTCAGAACAAGGTGGAATGATAGACGGCTAGCAGGGTGGGAGGGGCTGCATTTTACAGTAGAGGACAGGGAGGCCAGTGCCAGGCACTGCACTGGATGGCTTCCCTGACGCCTGCCTGCACGAATCCCGGGTTGGAGAGCTTCCCCTCCAGAGGGGAGCCGGGCATCCCAGTGTCAATAGGTGTCCTGTCTAACGTTAACCTATTGTTGACCCTTTTCAGTCTCCTGGGATCCAACTGGAATGGCAGAAGCCAGCATTGTGGAGGACACCGCCAGGTCTCTGCCCACCACACTTGGCTCCTTTCAGGAAGCTGTACTTTGAGGGAAGGTTCTGGGGTGAAGCTGGGGTCAGGACTGGACCTCCCCCCCCCCCCCC
>PVKA01014139.1:0-47104 GCA_004027165.1 Ctenomys sociabilis | reverse complement strand
ATCTTTTTCGTATCTATCATTTTAGAGAGAAAAGGAAGAGATAACTTTTAACTAATATGCACTGTGACTAAGTGGATAAGGATTTAGAATACAGCTTTTCAAAAAATATTTGTTATTTCAAAGATAGTATTCTTTCTCTTCTTGCATTTAGATTGTTCAAGTCTCAGCTTGATTTCAAATTTGTTTTGTGATCTTATCAAACTATATAGTATGGAATCTTGTAGTGCTATATTTTTGTTTGTGGTTGTAGGTGTAGAACACAATCCCTCACACATGCCAGGCAAGTGTTCTACCATCCTTTACCCCAGCCCATGTAGTATGTTATGTGTTGTAGAGCAATGGCTTTTAAACTTTTTTCTTAGCTACATACAAACTGTAGTATAAAGCACATTTTACTTTATAACTTTATACCTATATGTGGTTCAGTGAAACAGCACACATACATCATTGGTTTCTTCTAAAATCTAGTTCTTACCCATTGAAATGGTTTTACTATATAAGTCATTTGCAACTCACACTTTAAAATACAAACTTTTTTTTCTCCTTTACCCCTCCTCCTTCTCTCCTTAAATATAGCAGTCAGATACTTTGTAATAACTTTCACTTTTTGCTTTTAACTAATTCTGATTTGATTTCAGATTTTTCTATTTAATCTTGTAAGTACTCTCAAAAAAATGTGTTTGATTCCAGATTGTGTCTAATAGACACATATTCATCATGTGTGTGTGTGTGTGTGTGTGTGTGTGTGTGTGTGTGTTATGTAATAATATATTTGGTATTTTGCCTGATAGAATTATCTTTATATTTTTCATCTTGTCTTCTCAAGCTACCTTCAACCTGGCGAGGGTAGGAAATAGCTATTTTTCAAGCCCATTTCAAAGGATTGTGAGAGTTAACTGAGTCCATATAAAGTACTTGGAGGATATTGCCACTAGACAAGAGTGAGGGCCCATGAGGGAGAGCAGTATAAGGAAAGCTGGTGGGACACTGCAGTGATCAAAATGTTGTATGCATGCATCAAAGTAGGAAATAACAGCACACCAAGTTGGCTTTGTCGTGGAGCAACATTAGTGACAGTACAATGTTTTATCATACAGCACAGCAGACTTCCCAGGAGAGATCATATACTTATTGGAAGGGTTAGATAGGGAAATTTTTTTTTTCTATTATATAATACCAAAAGCTAACTAGAATTGGAAACTCCTATTTTAACGCAGAGCCAAAGAAGTTGAAATGTCAGCTGCTTTCTATATATTTCTAATGTTTGGGAGAAATGTATATGTGATCTATCCAATCTGTGAATTAGATTAATGCTGAAATACAGTTCTTAGAGGAAAGAAAAAAAAAAAAAACTTTTAAATCTTTAGGCTAAGAAATGGATTGCTGAATAAAGAAGCTATATAAAACATTAATTTATACCTGGAGAAAACCCAAGAGTTAGGTGCCCAGAAAAGGAAACATCCTTTTAAATAAAACACGTAACATGATCAGGAAACTTAGAAAAAAGAAAAAGCAGGAGTACCTATTTTCTGGTTTTTCAAAGTAAGTATCCATATGAAGAAGACACCTATTGGTTGAAATCAGCTAGGTACTAGTATTACAAGATATTTATAAATTGAAATTAAATGCATGTGACTTTAAACTGTAAGGGTAAAAACTCCAGAGGGCTGAAGAAAAGGGCTTGAAAGACGTTTGAAAGACAGCTTCATGGGCTGGCCAAATAGCTCAACGGATTACAGTGCCTGCTTAGGCAGACACAGAGGCCAGGGGTGCCCTGCTGGCCCCACCCCTGGGGCGCGCTGAGATGGCTATGGAGACTGGACGTGGTGGTGTGCACCTGTAATCCCATCTCTTTGGGAGGCTGAATAAATAAAGGTAGATCACTGTGAGTCTGATCACAACAGCTGCTTTTGTCTTTTGAGGGTGAGCAGATCAGTTTCAAATAGTCATACTGAGATGAGCAAGGGTCGTGAGTGTATGACTGGGTTATGTATATGTGCATCAAATGATGCTTCGTTCTCACCTCCGATAGAATAAAATTGAATGCTGAGGCAAAGATGGCTGTTTATTACTTGGTGCTAACAAATAGCTGCAAATTTAATGGTCCTTTAAAAAAAAATTTTAAAAATCTTGAAAGTATTCCCACTTCAGAATAGTTTCATAGAATGTAACTCTTAAGTCAAAAACTTGTATCACAGCAGTAGTAAAAAAAGTCATATATCCTAATCACTATTATTGGGACTCTTGAGTACCAGTATTAGGAGAGCAGACCTCAACCTTCATGCACCAGAGGGCCACTATGGGTTTTGAAAGAGATCATGTTGTACAAGGTTTTGTTTTTTTTTTAATAAATGGAGAGCAGCACAGCCACAGATGGACTGTGGCAAATCCAAAATGTATTTAAAGCCTCTATTTTTACTTTAAAAGTTGTAGTTCTTTCAAAGAACTGTGTAGTTCTTTATAATATACCAAGAGCTTTTGTTTTTTTTTTTTTAAAAAAAACATGTTTTAAATTATTGTATAGTAAAACTGACCAACGAGACAATTGTCCTGCATTTGTATTCTGACTTCGTATGAGGTAGTGTAGAAAAGCTGATCTGTTGGACTTTAGCTATAACTTGTCTAAATCAGCTTGAGGCAACAACCCAAGGTGTAACTGCACAGTTATCTTACTAGTTTCCTGTCTGAGAAATTAAAAACTGTAGACTAAGTAATCATCTTTATGAAGATTTTTGTGTCTATATAGAGCAAATAGATAATTCATTTTAGAGAAAGAATAGTTGTGCAAAGTGTAAACTTGAAAATGTGTGGTTAAAAAAATTTTTTTTTTAAAATTTAATCTCAGTAGTATAGTAAGAAATTTAGGTAATTAAGCTAATTCAAGGCCCTTGTTTATAAATTTGAAGGCTCAGATTAAAATTGTTACTGTTTGAATGTTGGAAGCAAAATGTCATACATTCATTTGAATCAAATTAAAATCATGTGCTCATATTTCTGTAATAAGCAGCAGGTAAAACAATAAACATTTATTGAGCACCTATTACATACTAGGCACTATGCTAGCCACTACAAGAGAGGAGAGAGATAAATAATTTTGGTTCCTGCCGCCAGGAGCCGAAGAGTCTAAGCATGCTAGATATGGAGAGTGTGATTGCTGCAAAGGACCCATACACAGTGCACAGCACAGTGATGCACGCCTCAGATACTTGTCTGTAAAAGCAGATTAACCAGCCAGTTTAGCTGCAGCACTCTAGGGAAAGAACTTGATGCTGAAGTTTAATAAGTGCTCAGAACTCTCAGGATGAGGGTGTGGGAGGAAGGCAGGCATTCCAGGCGGAGGAAGCAGTGTACAGTCTTCAAGAAACTGGTTTACCCAGGTGGAGGCTGCTAGAAAGTGCGGAGAGATGACTCTTAGGAGTATGTAGTGACACTTGATAAACAATCAAAGGACTTTGAACTTCATCCTCTTAGTTTTTTTCTTAGTACTGAGTATGATCATATTGATTCTCATTTTAGTGAGATTTTACCATTTTCAGTGGCTTGAAAGATAAATCAGGATTGATAGTGGTTGAGGTCAGGCAAGAGAACAGTTGGGATGTTATTATTATGTTCTAGATGAGGGGCGATGAGTGTGTGAAATTACAATGGAAAGGATATGTTCAATAGAATCAATATTTCATGATTGATTTTTAGATAAGAAGAATCCAGTAAAAATCCCTAAATAATAGGATTAAATGGGCAAATTTACCAGTAGGTTTCTGAGGTTTTATTTTGTTTGACATGTACAAAATTAATATATAAAAGTAGCATCTAAGTTCTCTCTTTTTATTTATAGATGCCACTTCAAATGAACAACAAGAACTCTTCTGCCAGAAGTTGCAGCAGTGTTGTGTACTGTTTGATTTCATGGACTCTGTTTCAGACTTGAAGAGCAAAGAAATTAAAAGAGCAACACTGAATGAACTGGTTGAGTATGTTTCAACTAATCGTGGTGTAATTGTTGAATCAGCGTATTCTGATATAGTAAAAATGGTAAGCCTCTAGTCTTACATTCCTCAGATTTATATAAATTCTAAGATCTGAGGTATAATTATGAACTGAGACTCGTTTTTTGCTAAGTACAATAATAAATACACTCCAGGGAACTAGAAGATATCTCCGCGGTCTAAATGCCTGCCTGGCAAGCACAAGGGCCCTTTTCAGTTACCAATACTACATGCCATACTGGCCCTGACACCTCGGGTGTTCTGTGCTGGCCCCGGAATCAAGTGTGGTGGTGAATTACAGGTGGTGAATGCCTGTAATCCCAGCACTGGGGAGGCCTAGACAGGAGGATCACTATGAGTCCAAGCTGCATAGAAAACCCTGTACCAAATAAATAAAAGATTAAAAAAAAAAATTTTTTTTTAAATACACTCCAAAGAATGGTTTTACAATTGCATTTGAAAGATTTTCTATCCATTTCATTGATAGTGTATTCTTGTTTATAGAGAATTCAGGAGCCAGAGTGGTTAGGGACTGCCATCTAGTGCAGTTCTTGAGCCTGGGGAAAAGATACAGGTTCAGAATTGTGTAGATTGATAATGTCATTGGGCAAGGGTCGGTTTTCAGAGAAAACTTGTAAAGAGGGAGGAGAAGACTAGTGGAAACTGGCAGCTTCATAGTTAAGCAATGGGTGAGTGAGTCGGAGTTTTTTAAAAGTCCTATTTAGAACATGTTAATTATCATATTTGTAAATTATAACACTTGAATTGAAAATCAGGACCTTTCAAAAGGTAAGTAATACTCCTTGTATACCATTCCTAGTCCAGAAGTTCAAAATCTAAAATGAAAAACGGGGGGCCAGGAGATGGCTCAGTGGAATAAGTGCTTCCCTGGCAAGCACAAGGGCCTGAGTTCAATGCCTGGTTCCACTAGATAGATAGATAGATAGATAGATAGATAGATAGATAGATAGATAGATAGATAGATAGATAGATAGATAGATAGATAGATAGAGATATCTAGATAGATAGATAGATAGATAGATAGATAGATAGATAGAGATATATAGATAGATAGATAGATAGATAGATAGATAGATAGATAGATAGATAGATAGATAGATAGATAGAAAAATAGATAGAAAAACTGTTTGAGCACTGACAGAACTCCATAGGCAAAATATGTCCTACCTGCCCTTGTGTAACAGGTTGAAGTCAGAACAGGTATGCTAAAAATACTGTATAAATTCACCTTCAAACTATATAAGGAATATATGTATGAAAGATAAATCAGTTTTGTGTTTAAACTTTGGCCCCATTCCTAAGATTTCTCATAAGGTATATATAAATACTGCAAAGTCCAAAATAGTTGTTCCATGCAGTTGGATGAGGGAAATTGAACCTGTATAAATAAATGCCTAGTATAAATAATCGGTTACTTCAAATGCTTGAAGTAAGGTTACTTAAGATGCTACTTGTTAGTAACTCATCCCAATTCTTCATCAAACAGAAATTTAATATTTGTGATTTTTGTGTTTGTTGCATACAGAAATTTCGCTGGAGTAATTTGAGTTGCTGAATATATAACTTAAATTTATCCCAGAAAATAGAAACTAATAGCAAGTGTAACTTACAGATGCTTTCATTTCTTTCATAATATATGTTCTGCAGGAAGAGCAAAATGTGTTATTGGATGCTAACAGCTAGTTAAATTTTACTGAAAATCTATCCAAAGGGTTTAGGAAATTTTGGGTATTTTTTAAAGAAAAATCTCAAAAGCTTTTAAAAACAAACTATAGACAGAACATTAATCAAAATAAATTTAGCTTTCCATGCTCCTCAAATTATAAAAAGGTGGTGAGTTTGAAAATGAATATTAAATAATTGATGGATTTCCTAATTTAAAAAAAAATTAAAGGTATAAAACATTTTTTCCTTTTGTTACTGATTTCAAATAGTTTCTATTTAGGAATTTTATTTTTATTTTTGGCAGAACTGGGGATTGAACTTAGGCCCTTGCACTTGCCAGGGAAGCACTTATTCCCCTGAGCCATCTCTTTGAATTTTAAAAGTACAATGGAGGGACATTTATTTTTAATCTGTATAAAGTTATCATTAGGTATTTGAAAGTACTCAAATTTTATTTCAGTTATATTACTCTATAGATTAATAAATTCTAGGATTTAGTTTATTTATTCAAGTGCATCTGCATGTTTTTGTTTTTTAAACTTTTGGATACTTTACATCTAGTTAAGAATTTAGCCAGTTTACTCACTTAAACTTTCAAAACACCTTCTGAATATCTGTTATAAGATATATTTCTATTTTCAATTTATATGACTTCTACTGAAATTAGTGTTCACTGAACTATTGGTTTGCCATGAAATACTGGCTTTGAGTTCTAACTGATCAAATTCTAGTCCTGTTTCCTGAGTTTCAGGGTTGCAGTAACACTATTAGCAGTCATCTGTCTACAACTGATGCTGCTTCATAAGAATAGTTGGGATCTTGTTTACATAAACATTGTTTGTCTTATCTCCTAGAGACCATATTTCGAGTGATCAACCCCTTTAGTTCACAAATGTTTACCTTAAATGATTTGGTTAGTCAGTCATTATTCTTAAAACAATTGTGGATTGGGACCACAATCTACTCTTCGCTGGAGAAAAAATATGATTAACTTGGTGCTGAGATAGATGGTGATGCATAGAGTGAGGTTATAAGCATCGCATCTCACTGAGTTCGCAAGAATATCGAAGTATGTCAGAGATTAATGTTTTTGAAAAGTCTTAAAGAAGATGAATGTATAATAGTGTACATTCAGTGCAGTGTAATAGTAGTGAAAGCATTCTCTTCTACCCTCTTCTCCCGAGTTTGATATGTATGTATAATCAGATATTCAGCCAGATTGTTGTGTGATATACTATAGAATATGTTTGCATTAGAATATGGTAACAATTGTGAAAATACTAAAAAGCTCAAGTTAGAAACATGTGAAAGTAGAAATTTTGCTCTTCTCTCCCCAAAAATGTTCTTTCTCTCTTCCCTTTACTCATTTTAAGTTAATCTTGGAGAGAATAACTTGTAATTTAAGAAAGGCCTACAGATGTCATCTGTAATCTTCAGTAGTGGGGATCTAAGAAAGTCAGAGTTACTGGGTGGAAAAAGAAAGAAACCCATCTCCTTCATAGCATAAAGAAATTCACAGGTTTTGGACTAAGTTTACGATAACAACATCTTTTTTTTTTTTGTATTTAATAGAAGGTCCACAGGATCTCACTACATAGATCAGACTCGTAGTGATCTTCCTGTTTTCAGCCTCGCAGGAGCTGGGATTACAGGCGCGTGCCACCACATCCAGTCTCAATAGCTGTCCAGTGTGCCCCAGGAACAAGGCCAGCAGCACAGGCCAGGGATCAAACCCTGGCCACTGTGTTCTGCCTAAGCAGGCACTTTAGTCCACTGAGTTATCTGGCTGGCCCATTACATCTTTCTTTTTTAAAAAAATCTTTTCTCTTTTTTTCCCACTTTTTATTTTAAAGAAAAAAAATTCAAAGCAAAATTATAGAGTAACAGTGGTTAATAAATTACATATTGTTGGAGCTGGGAAGATGGCTCAGTGGAATAAGTGCTTGCCTGGCAAGTGCAAGGGCCTTAGTTCAATCCCCGGTTCTGCCAAAAAAATAATACACATTGTTATCTTTAAATTAATTGCTCAAGAGTACAAGATGCAGGCCTTTAATTGTCCAAGTGATATTGGCACAAATGTTCTTTTCAGTGACGTAAGTGGAATTAGTATGTTTCTTTTTGCCTTTCATTCCCCCCCATATGCTTTCCCACATTCCAGTTTCTCTTTCCTTTTGAACAGTTTCTTCCCATTTTACAATGTGTGTTGTATATTTTGGATCTTACTTATTTCTTTCATCTTCTCACACGTTTACACATGTGCATCTGGGTTATTTCACATATGAGTATGGTGTCAAGTTGTATCCATTCACCACTAAAAGTTTCAAGTTTACCCTTCATTATGACCAAGTAGTACTCCATATAAAATGCCCACATCCTTTTTTATCCATTCCTCAGCTGATGGGCATTTGAGTTGTTTCCAGGGTTTAGCTATGACAAATTGTGCTGCTATAAACATGGGAATGCATATGTGGTACAGTTTTCAGTTCTTCTAGGAAAATACCCAGAAGAGGAATAGCTGGGTCAAATTAAACATTTTTCTTAAGTAATTGTTAAAATATTTGACATTGTGACATTCAGTTATATGACCAAGAATGTAAATCTGGTTTGCTTGCCTTTACAGATCAGTGCCAACATCTTCCGCATTCTTCCTCCAAGTGACAACCCAGATTTTGATCCAGAAGAGGATGAACCCACGCTGGAGGCCTCTTGGCCGCACATACAAGTACGAAGCATACTGGGCTCTGACAGTTTTTACATGCAATATTCTGAAGTCATAATTTTTCTCTTTTTAGATTCTGGTATCATCTTAAAATGTTTTCTTCACATTTTCTTTCACAAAATATGGTTTTTATAGTAATAAAATACACATACTTTGACTAAACCACTTTAAGGTGCGTGCGTCAGTAGCAGTGAACACATTGACTGTGCTATGCAACTGCCATCGCTGTCTGCTTCTGTGACTGCTCGTCACCCAGTGGAAACCGTCTGGTCATTAGCAGTCGATCCCCTCTTCCCTCTTTCCGCCCCCGCTACCCATTCGTTTACTTTGTGTCTCATGGATTTGCCTGCTCTGTGTATTTCATATAAACAGAATCACAATTATCATGGCTTTTTCTGTCTTGTTCTCAACCCTAGTTTCAAGGTTCATCCATCTTGTCGTGTGAAGGTTCATTTCTTTTATGGCTGCAAATATTCCAATGTATGGATATACTATATTCTTTTATCCATTTGTCAGTTATATAATATTTAAGCTGTTTTCGCCTTTTGACTATATTGTGACTAGAGCTGAGATGACCATTCACATACAAAGTTTTTTTAAGGTTTCATATTTGGGGCTGGGGATATAGCTCAGCAAGTATAAGCACCTACCTGGCAAGTGCAAGATCGGAGTTTGATCCCTGGTACTGCAAAAAAAGTTATTGTATGTGGTGTATTTTGTTTACATTCATCTAAAAATGTATACTAATTTTCTGTGTGATTCTTTATTGACCCATTAGTTACTTTTAGGAATATATTGTGTAATTTATACCTTTTTATGACATTACCAAATTTTCCTATTATTGATTTATGATTTCGTTTTATTGCTTTATATTATTACTTTATATGATTTATTCCTTTATATGATTTCAATTCTTTTAAGTTTCATGGCTTAGCATACAGTCTGTCCTGGGGAACATCTCACTTGTGCTTGAGAAGAGTGAGTGTTCTGTCGCTAGGTGGGCTGATCTATGGAGGTCTGCTAGGCCCAGTTGGTACAAATCCTCTCTTAACCTCATTGATTTTAGAGAAATACAGGGAAAAACAGACAATTCAATAATAGTGAAAAGTTGGTGTCTTTTGAGTCCAGATATAGGAGAATAAATTTGTAATTGTTACATCTTCCTCATGAGTGACCTTTATTTTAAAATATCCTTGGTCTTTAGCATCCATTTCTGTGTTAAAGTTCATTGTCTGCTATTAGTGTAGATAGTAGCTCTCTTTTGGTTACTGTGTGCATGGTTTATCATTTTCATCTTTACACTTTTTTTTTTTTTGGCAGAACCAGCGATTGAACTCAGGCCCTTGTGCTTGCCAGGGAAGTGCTTATTCCACTGAGCCATTTCTGTGACCTCTCATCCTTTCACTTTTAACTTGTTTCTTTAAATCTGAATTGTATGTCTTGTACATTAAGACATATACATATATAGTTGGATCATTCAGAAAAACAATTACGACAGTCTCTACCCTTTTATTAAATGTTTAATCCATTTATATTTACTTACTGTTATAGTGGGTTTATAGCTGTTATTTTACCATTTGTTTTCTGCCCCTTTTTTAATCGTCTCCTTTGTATATGCCTGCTTCTGTGTGAAATAGGTATCTTTTAGAGTGTCATATTGAATTCTTCGTTTAACTATTTTTTTTTTGGAGGTATTTCTTGGGGTTGCCCTAGGTATTTCATTTAGAATTTTAAAACCATCTATTTTGGTTTAATACTTGATTTTAGTAGTGTGTGAATCTGTGGTCCATCATTCATGTCCACGTCCATTCTCCTTCCTGTGTTGTTACTATTGTGCGCTGTATACACAGCTTTGTACAATATGTACCCTCCAACATAGTCTTGTAATTAGTTTCTTTGTATGGCTTCCTTGTAAATGAGGAAAATAAAAATAATATTAATACTGTTTTTTATATTTACCTGTGTAGTTACATTTGTATATGCTCTTTATTTCTCTCTGGATTTTAGGTGCTTGTTGACATCTTTTCATTTCAGCCTGAAGTTACTTCTTTTCTTTTTGCGGAACTGGGGATTGAACTCAGGGCCTTGCGCTTGCCAGGGAAGCACTTATTCCACTGAGCCATCTCCCTGGCCCCCTGAAATTATTTCTTATATGGCAAATAAACTAGTGACATATTCTCTCAGTGTTAAGTTTCTCTAAGAGTGTCTTACTTTCCCCTTCAGTTTTGAAAGAATACTGCTAGATATTCTTTGCTAAGTGTTTCTCTGTAACTTCTCAGTTTGACTATGATGTGTCTAGATGTGGATCTTTTTGATTTTGTTCTACTTGGAGATAGTTGAGTTCCAATCAGAGTTTGTTATTTAAATTCATACTTTTCATTAGCTTGGAGCTGCTTAGGACTCTTTCCTTTTTTCTGGGACTCCATTTGTGATGTTGTGATTGATAGTGTTCTGCAGGTCTATAGTGTTCTGTTTATTTTTCTTTATTCTTTTTCTTTCCATAACTCAACATGGATAATCTCTACTGAGCAGGCTTCCTGTTCATATATTTTTTCTTTTGTCTGCTCCGAATTGTTTTTGTTTTCATGAAGAAAGGTCACTGAAGTTCCCCCTCTGCCCTTCTAGAAATTTGTCAAAGGAATACATCCTTGTGGCAGAGATTGATGTTGCCCTGTGTGCCATTATTTGGAATATCTCCTACCCCTAATCACTGGAAAATTGACAGTGAGGCTTACAGTGTAGGTAGAACCAGTTCTTTCACTCAGCCTTCCCTAAGTCTTGGCTCCAGCTGCTTCATTTGAACATCCCTCAAGTATGTGGCTTTAGTATAGTGTCATCCAGAGGTCACACGGTGGAATCGCATGGT
Source organism: Ctenomys sociabilis (assembly GCA_004027165.1). Taxonomy (NCBI): domain Eukaryota; kingdom Metazoa; phylum Chordata; class Mammalia; order Rodentia; family Ctenomyidae; genus Ctenomys; species Ctenomys sociabilis. Next base: position 35,847 of record PVKA01014139.1, on the reverse strand, counting down.
ACTGCCTCACTTGGTGTTTCCTAGACTCACCGATAGGATTCAGGCTAGATCTTATATCACTTTGCTGTGCTATGAAATTGTTATAAAAATTCCATTATAGTCATAAAATATACTTACATATTTCTTTTGCATATATTCTTATAATCTTTGATCTTTGTAACAGTACCCTTTGAGTTTTATTTTTGTTTTCAAAAATACCTAACAAAAAACCTCAAATTCAAGCAGTATGTTCAGTTGACAGTTACTTTCTTATTTTTATAATAAGCAAGGCCCTGAGGGTGATGCTGAAATTTAGCAAGTCAAGAGGTCTCTTGAATAATACTTCAAAATAATGTCTTTTATATTTTTAAGATGATGACTTGAACTGTATATCCAAGTACAATGAAGTGTTTTTCTACAGAATTTAACGTACTTGGAGCTGGGGAGATGGCTTAGTAAGTGCTTCCCTGGCAAGCGCAAGGGCCTGAGTTCAATCCCTGGTTCCACCAAGAAAAAAAATTTAACATACTTGCCTTCATATAACCAGTTATATTTATTATGCTGTTGATGGTGCTAACCTAATAAAAGCAGTCACAGCAAGTACTTTATCAAGCGTTTACCATCATCTAAAGATAGTCACTGCTTTGTATACATCATCTCAGTTAATCCTTGTAGCAACACTATAAATAGTATTTATATTGTGTATATAAGCTTAAATGGAAGAGATTAAGAAACATTCCCAGAATTTACAGATATAGCTAAGGAGTATAATCACGGTTACAATTGAGTATTGCCAAAATACTTAAGTTATTGCTATAACTAAAAGCCTCTCTTAGATAGATTCTGTGATGCTGTACAGTAATAGTCTATGACCCTAAAATAGTTATACACAAACTCTTATGAGATTGATTACTGCGATTTTACCATTGTAAAAACATTTGTATATTGTATTAGATTTTCTAAGTAATTTGACTGGCTATCACACTTTCTTTGTTAGCCCTTGTGATTGGGTTAGATACGCCCTAAGTATAGAATTAATAGTTTAAATGCACAGATTCCTACTAGTAAGAAAATTACTCCCATTACAAAGCATGGTAAAAGAAATTACTTTGATAACTGATCTCTGGCCAGGTTCTAGTTTTGACACTTCTCTCTGTGACATTTGTTTAGCTGCTTACCTTCTCTGAACCTGTGTTCTCATCAAGTTGGAAGAAACAGACATGAGAATTGAATGGAATGATATAGAAAACCTGCACTTTTTTTCTCCTTTTTTTACTTAAAATATATTACTTTTGGTATTTGATAAGCATCTATTCATTCTTATGGCTGTCTTTAAAGTCAGTATACATATGTGCTACCTTTCTTTGTCTCGCTACTTTATTGGTTCCCCATAAGAGCACCTTGGACTAGAAAGTGATCTCTTCCTTCACTCCCTCTCCCCTGTGTCTCATGTAAAGTCACACCCTTTTATTATCACAGTGGATGTCTTGAGGCTTCTCCTTTCCATACATCTTCTCCATCCCAACTCAGTATTTTTGATAGTTATATAACTCTAGATGGTCAGAGCGTGTAACTAAGTGTAGACTCTGTCAGCTTACGCTCCTCACTGGTCTGGTTGTAGGTTGCTACATTTAATGTTTATGCTTGATCTTTACGCCACACTCTTCAGTCCTTCCTGGTGCTCTGGAGCTTAATCGTTAGTAGAAGGGGTCATAAGAACATTATTCCCTGTGTTCTTGCATGTTAAATACCATTTATTGTAGCCCTTATTTTTAAAGAACAGCTTGATTTAATACAGAATCTGTGATTGAGCATCCCTCCTTGAATAATGAGTGTTTTTGCCTGTCTTCTGGTTTCCATGATTTCCTTTCCTTTATACAGAGACTTAGTCCTTTTGCCCTGAATGCTTTATTGGCGCATATACCAGTGCTGGCTTTTCTTGATCAGTTCCCCCAATAAATTAATTTCTTCCACTCCCAATTTTATCTTTACTTATTTCTTGAAATTTTCCAAAGTAAAAATTTTCTAGCTGCTTTGTTTTTTTCTTTGGGGGTACATACCATTCATGTGCTACCTCATTATGACCTCTGTATTTCTTACTTTGTCCTAAACACTTTTGTAAAAAAACTTTTTCACTTGGGGCCAGGGAGATGGCTCAGTAGAATAAGTGCTTGCCTAGCAAGCTCAAGGGCCTGAGTTCAATCCCTGGATCTGCAAAAAAAAAAAATTCACTATTTGACATGGTCTTAAATTTCTTTCCTTGCATCTATTTTTTTCCTGTATTGTAGTAGTTGCAAGGCAGGCTGAAAAAAAAACATTCAGTGTTGGCTTCTTCAGGACAGAGTCAGCTGGGAAGGAAAGCCATGTTTGGTGGGCTGGGCCAGCGGTGGCTGCCCAGCCTGGCCTATTGGAGGAAGAGTCTGTCTTATGTGAAGTGGTGTGTTTTTAAGAACAGATGGGCTGGATAATCAGACCATCCAGTGACTTCCTCTGTAGTCCCTGGAAGGTAAAGAGGAGCTTTGCTGAAGGTGTGGTACTAAGCACTCTTTTGATCATTTTGGTTGGGTGAGGGCAAGGACTAATATGTTTAAGTGACCTTTTTCTATTTTATTTTATTTTTGAAGACAGAGAATTACATTTTATACTACTTAGGACGTTTTAGGCAGTAGCTGGCCTCATTATTTATTAATTATTCATTCTAACACCTGTACATCCAGGTAAGATGGAAGAGGCTAGGACTAGTGCAACCTGATACTTTCTTTTTATGCAGGGTCTCACGAAGCAGTTTGGACTCACAGTGATCCTCCTTCTCAGCCCGCTAGTGCTGGGATAACAGGCATGTGCCACCATGCCAGGTTCTAGTTCCAGGGCCAATGGCATGTGGTACCAGGGATTGAACTGGGGACCTTGTGCTTGCCAGGCAGGCACTTATGCTGCCGAACTATCTCTCCAGCCTGGAAAGCTAATACTTTTAAGATTTATCATCAAATTAGAACTTAAAGAATTTAAAAATCTGAAGTGATAAATTATATTTAATAGAACTATACACAAATTTATTTGAAGTTTCTTAACCATAGTTGGTTTAAAATTAATGATAATGTATTAATAATGCAAAAGGTTTAAAAGCAAGAAGTTCTCATTAGTGGATAATATATTTTTATCACAGGATAGATAATCTGAAAAGGCTATATTTTTGCAGAACCAGGGATTGAACTCAGGCCCATGCACTTGCTAGGCAAGCCCTTATTCTACTGAGCCATCTCTCCAGCCCCATGAAAAAGACTTCTGAGTACTTGAATTTTGTTGTTGTCTTTTAGAGACAGGGTTTTGCTATTTGATTCAGGTTTGCCTGGAACCTGAATGATCCTCTTGCCTCAGCCTCCCAAGTGCTAAGATTATATATAGCACCACACCCAGCTCTTGAATTTTTAAAAGTAAAGTTTTTCTACTAGGCTATATATATATATATATATATATATATATATATATATATATATATATTTTTTTTTTTTTTTTTTTTTTTTTTTTTTTTTTTTTTTTTTTTTTTTTTTTAAGTACTAGGGGTTGAGCTCAGGGCCTTCACACTTAGTTATAGCCCAGATCTCTCTCTTTAAAAAAAAAATTTCTATTTTGAGACAAATCTCACTAAGTTACTCAATCTTCTGGCCTGGGCTCAGTCTTGTGACTCTCCTTTCTCTGTCTCCCAGAGTCTGGGATTAGAGGCCTTTGGTCCTGCACCCTGTTGCTCGTGAAAATTAGTGGTGGAAGTCATCCAAATAAATAATACACTTTCCATTTTTCACGGACATAATTTGAGGTTTCATTTAAATTCCAAGAAACAAATAGTTCTACTGTTTTAAAACAGTGTGGTAGTTGCTTTTAAAATATAGTTTAAAAAAAAATGAATTATTGTCTCAAGGTTTTGAGATGTCATAATGAAAGTATTCGGTGTTTTAGTAAAATTTACACTTGGCACAAAAAAAAAAAAAATGAATTCTTACCTATAACACATTCACAGGGACAGACATAAATTTTCATTCAACCAAGGTCCCTTGATTAAAAGGCTTTCACCTAGATATATGTTGATAGTTAAAAAATCTTTCTAGTTGCAAAACTTGAACATAAAAATTTTTAAAGTAGAAATTAAATGGTATAGAGATTGCAGAAAGAACTGAACACCGAACTGGCTTATAGGCCTTGTCAGTAAACGATGGCTACATACTTCAGGGTTTTTTTATAATAAAATTTTAAAGTGATATTATAGAGTTATCATGTTGGAGAAATTTGCCTCCCATATTAAAATGTGCTTGAATCAATTTACCTGGGTTTCCTTTTTAAGTTTTCTATCTTTTTATTTAACTTATGAAATTCATATGTTAGAGATCAATTTGGTATACTAGAAAAATAAACATTAAGTTTAGCTGTTAATGAGGGGAAATAATCAGAGTCTCAAAACTTTCCAAAATGTTTCTTTGATCCTTTTCATGAATTTTCTAAAAATGCTCATTTCTCATTTTACTTCTTTCCACACTGTACTGAATATACTAATGAGCAGTGGAATAAAGACAGATGAAAGGGGAACAAAAGAAAGATTGTTTTTTCCACCACCAGGGTTTAGGTCATGTCCTTTAGTTTCCTGAATGTAGTATTACATGGTAATTATTAATGTACAACAGTTTTAAATTATCTTTTTCCTCCAGAGTTAGTAGTTTTTATTTGTTGAAGACCAAGAATATAGTCATTTTCTTACACTTACTTTTAGGTCATTAGAGTTTTAGCTTAAATACAGATTCCAGATGGCCTAGGCTTTTCATTTTTTTCTTATTAATAACTTCAGTGGCACAGATAATTATGATTTAACTTTGGGAAAGCAGATGGAGTTGCATAAACTTCCAGTCTCTTGTTACTCAGGCTGGTGGCGACTAGGACAGGGTCTCACTGCATTGCCCACATGATCTCAGACTCACGGCTCGAGCAGTGCTAGCCAGCTAAGCAAAATCTTTACATCCTAGTAAAGAATTACATATGTTACAATATGCAGTTTTATAATAATAATAAATTAGTGAATAAACACATTGTAAGTCAGAGTGATAGGATAAGAACAGTGCTGCAGGAGGAGGGTTGAAAAGGGCACAATCCTGGGACCAGGGTTCAGTTTTATAGGAACATAATCTTGTGCCATCCTAAGACAAGCTCTACAGGTCACTAGTGTCTTCCACCTCTGTTTGGAATGACCTTCAGCACCCATTTCTGTAACTGTCAGCATCTCTTCTATAGTGCAGAGCTGGCTACATGGCAGCATTTTGCTGTTAATCCTAACTGGACGTTTAATGATGTAGATGGAAACTGTTTAAGAAAGGATATGTGGTATTTGTGAATGACACAGCCTTCCCACTGTGTATGTGGTGTGATTTGGGACTCGATGTCACCTGATTTCCCCAAAGAATGAAACTCTTGTCTTCCTCCTGCTCCCTGCTGATGATGCTCTTCTGAGTACTGAAGAGCATCACGAGTGTAGGCTAAACATGCCACACTTGGCAGAAGCGTCCCAACCCACCTCACCGTGGAGCCTTTCCTCCCACAGAATTCTGAGCACCAGCCTGTGCTAGCACCATCCCCGTCTCAAGACATGTGGCTCCCTTTGTAAAACGCCCTCTTCTTGGCTTTTCCGGAACTGAACTGAAGGCAGGGCACAAGGGGCACAGCTTCCTCACAGCTTTTCTTGCTCACTTATTGCACAGTGATGTAGCCCTTTACGTAGTGTCTCTTGCACACAGTCTGTGCCACATAATTTGTGTGTACATTTTATGTCTTCAGTCCTTTCTATCCTCCCTGACTAGTACATGGGCTTTTCAAGCAATACATGCCTAATCTGTGTTCTCACTGTATATCATCCTGTACTCGACCTGAAAGTTAGCACTGAGTAACTGGTGCTGTGAGAAGAACTACACTGCAGTCTGTGGAAGGCCAGCAGCTCTTCAGGGTGTTCTGGGCTTGGTTTTTTAGGCCCTTTTGTATATTTGTGTCCCATGCAAAATCATCCATATTATTGGTTAAGATGAAAATTATCCATAGTTTAAAAATATAATTGCCAATTACTTTGTTATATATGTCCTTAATACACAACAAACATAGTTAGGTAACAATGGGTCCGCTCACTGTCATTCCCTTTGCGTAGCTGGGCAGAAATATATGAAACAAACCTGTATTTACTCAAGTGTTCTTCTTAGCCTTAGAATACTATTAATTCATGGTAATAAAACTTCGTTGTTCTGCAGTGAGCAATGGGACTCAGATCTGTATGCTTTTGTGTACTACAGGGTCTGGATTTAATGCATCCTCTTTCTTTTCCTTTTCTTTCCTTCTCTGGCCTGACTCCCCAGAGTAGTTCTTAAATGACTCTTTGTACTTTGGGATCTAATCCTCTTTTTTAGGGTACTAAGCTGTTTAATAACAAAAGAAGATATACTTTGGGCTCATCTCCTGCCTTTTATAGCTATTAGGTTACATTGAAAAGGAAAAGAGGGGCCGAGGAGATGGCTCAGTGGAATAAGCACTTCCCTGGCTAGCACAAGGGCCTGAGTTCAACCCCTGGTTCTGCAAAAAAAAAGGAAAAGAAACTTTATTTTTTCCTGAAAGTGTGATGGTGACAAATTACCAAGCATCATGTTAATTCTGCTTTGTGGTGACAGGCGCTCACTCTGCAGCCACTTCTAGGTTGCTGGGCACTTGTTAAACCCAACAGTTGCTGCTCTTCTAGCTTATCTTGAGGTGCACAAACATTCCTGCCCAGCCCTGCACTGAGATAATTTGGTTTTTTTTCAAGTGTGAATAGGGTATGCTGCTTTTGATTTAAATTTTTCCATTGTAGTTTTATTGAAAAACTTGACTTTTTTTCCTTTTAAATTGTTGTTTACACAGTGCCCCTTCCTATCCTTATCTTGTGTTTAAGGAGCCCTTCAAAAACATTGAGTTACACCCAGGAAGGGACATGTTGCTGGCTAGTATGAACTGCAAAATCATCTTTTTAAATTATGTATTCATAGCCATTGGCCATATTTTCTGGATCCTCTAATTCAACATCCTGCAGTGAGTAATGCAAAGCAGTATGTAAATCTCATAGTTCAGTGGCTTAGGAGACCTACTGTAAATATGTAATTTTTTATTGCACTTTTTAGAACTATTACCAACTTCCAATATATTTTGTAATGAGATCAGAAATCTTCCTACTAATTTGGTATGGGAGGTGACTTTTTTATATGAAGTATAATTTAGGCTACAATTTTAAAGGTGTCATTTTAGCTTTTATTTGACTTTCTCTCATAGTTGGTGTATGATTTCTTCTTGAGATTTTTGGAGAGTCCAGATTTCCAGCCTAGTATTGCAAAGCGATACATTGATCAGAAATTTGTGCAACAGGTAAGGAACTCTGTCTTAAATTTCAAATTCATCTTATTGGTGATTTATTAACTCTTAATGAAAAGTCTTTCAAAATGTAAATGGTTTATTTCCAGCATGATCCCACTTAATATTCTTGCTGGACAATTAGTATAAAAGTGTGACATGGCTTTGAGAATACAAAAGTACTTTGATCAAGGGCAAGCGTCCACTGATGTAAACTGAAGTGTCTTTATTGATCCTAATTCCCATAAAGACCAGATTAGCTAGTCTTTTTGCAGTATGTTAACTGAAAAATAGTATAAGCATGCAATCTGAGGACAAGGCTTGTTTTAAATTTTTATTTATTTATTTATTTATTTATTTATTTATTTATTTATTTATTTTTTGGTGGAACCAGGGATTGAACTCAGACCCTTGTGCTTGCCAGGCAAGCACTTATTCTACTGAACCATCTCCTCGGCCCCTAAATTTTTAAATCTTTGAACCTGAATTTGACATATTTCAAACATTAGAACTTTGAACCGACAGAGTGCAAAAAAAGAAATTAAATCATTATCAAGAATTTGGGGTTTAAGCTTCTTTCCTGTTATAGAACATTAGTTACCCTTTCCTGCTCCTTTTCCTTACCGCCATAGGTATTCCAGCCACTTAAGTTCCTGGACCACCTAGAAAATAGGATCATTGAGAAGAAGAAGAGATAGAGGGCTTGCCACATAGCTCAGTGGACTAACACACCTGCTTAGGCAGAGCTCAGTGGCCGGGATTTGATCCCCAGCATTCATGCCAGCCCCGCCCCTGGGCACACTGAGACAGTGATTGTGGCTGGGTGTGGTGGCGAGTGCCTGTAATCCCAGTGCTTGGAAGGCTGAAAACAAGAGAATCATACGAGTCCAATCTACGTAGTGAGACTCTGTAGAACCTATGGATCCTGTCCTAAATACAGAAAGAAAAAAAAAAAAGTTTTTTCTGAAGCCAGGATTAAAAGCATTTCAAGGACCTCTTTTACCTTTTAGGCCACCTTTGTATGCTTGCTGTGGTAAAATTGCACAGACAGAAATTTGACATATTTATACCTCACTTTTGGTTATTTGTAGCTACCCCTGACCTTTGTGATTCATTGCTGTGGAGTATTAATCAGTGAAGAATAGCCTTTGTTTTACAGAAATATTAATGTTTGTTAGCAGTAGAATGTACATTTCTGTTAAGAGTAAATGGAGATATGTTATTTAAGTAATTGCAAATGAATGCATTTCCTTCTATAGTGTTGTGTGGGATATCTCAAGGAACTCTGTTGGTGCTATACTAAATTGTATTTCAGAAGACTGAGTGCTTCTCAGTCTGGAGCTTGAGGCACTTAGATTACTGGATTTATCTGTGGATTTGAAGGAAGCAAGAAAATTCGTAGAATTTTCATTTCTACCTTCTATTTCATATTCCTGAATTTTCCTGAAGCTAAGGCCCAATAATTTGATTTGAACAGTTGACATGACTGCGCTTTCTAAGATCACTTCTCTGAGGTCTTCAGTGTTCCTTTAACAGCTTATGTATGAGCATTCTCAGCTTACTACAATTACATTTTGAAATTATTTGGTAGGTTAAAACTTAGAGGAAAATGTTGTTCAGGCTGGCCTTGAATTTGTGGTATAACCCAAGTTGACCTGGAGTTCACAGTGACCTCCTGCCTCAGCCTCCCAAGTGTTGGGATTACAGGTGTGCACCATTACACCTGACCTAGTATAACTCTCAGTACCAAAGTTCAGACCATAAAATTCTGTGACAGTTCTAATAAACTACAAATACTTCACATGAACATGGTTCTGCAACTTCATTTGTTTCATAACTTGTAGTCTAAAAGCTCAAGATTTTAACTATCAAAAGCATTGAACAGCTCTTGTACTTTAACACTCTAAGTACTATAAGCTACAGTTAGTCTCAAAAGTTTGTTAGATGGGGCTTGGGAGATAGCTCAGCTGTCTAAGCGCCTGCCTGGCAAGTGCAAGGACCTGGGTTCTATCCCCAGTACTGCATGCCTTGCCAGTCCCTGAAATGGCATGGTGGTGCACACCTGTAATCCCAGCAGTGGGGAAGCTGAGACAGGAGGATCACTAAGAGTCTGAGCTGTGTAGGAGACCCTGTACCAAATAAATAGATAAATAAAAAGATTTTTTAAAAAAGTTTGCTAGAATTCTAAAATCAGTGGCAAGGCAAAGAAAAAGATTCCTGGTTTTGAAATGTTTATATAATTATTTGTTATAGTTTTAAAAGAAACTGAAGTTAGTAAAAAGAAATACTTCCTGGGTTCTTTGGCTTCATTTACTTGACAAGGATAAAACCAATCTAATAGGGCCAAACCCTTAAACAAATTTTTAAAGATTTCATGGATAATCTTTATAGCAAAATTAGAATAAAGTGAAGTTTTAGCTCGATTATTTTTTAAAAGTAATTTCTCAGATTTTTTTTAAAGCTCCTGGAGCTTTTTGATAGTGAAGATCCCAGAGAACGTGACTTCCTGAAAACTGTTCTACACCGAATTTATGGGAAATTTCTTGGATTAAGAGCATTCATCAGGAAACAGATTAACAACATTTTCCTCAGGTAAATGAACCAGATATTCACTTGCAGCATTTTTCTTTTTCTTCCCTACCCAGCTATTCTGTACTCTGTTGTCCTTTAGGTTAGTGTCAAATAAATGAAATCCACAAATGTGGGTCATTTTATAGCCTGTATCGTGGATATTGATTGCAAACATTTTAGACACTTATAACTGACTTTGTATCTAAGTGAACAGTGTCAATGAAGATAACCTTTGATTGCAATGCCATTTATAGGTAACACCATTATTATTCATAGTTAAAATTTATTGAGAGGGTAATTTTATCAAGTTTTCTGTTGGAGCTTTATGTTCACAGTTGCTTCTATAAATATTAAACCAGCAACTCTAACACATGTATTTCATATTTGCCTGATGACCTGGCAAAATGAGGCTGGCATTCCCACGTTGCAGCCATGAGATGAGCGCAGGCTGCCTCTCTGTCTAGTTCTCTGCTGTCTCCTCAGTCTGCGTCAGCTGTGGGTGCCATCAGCCTGGTCCTGGTGAAGTCTGGGATCCCTGTGTTAAGGAGGAAGGTGCCAGTGTTGGAGAGCAGGCAGCCCACATTAGGGAGGCTTAGAGCAATGCTGACCTTTTTTCATGGATTTATTTTCCTGTTTAAAAATAAGTGTGTGTGTGTGTGTGTGTGTGTGTGTGTGTGTGTGTGTGTGTGTGTGTGTCCATGTATCCATCCGTCTATCCCCAAGGGAAATGCGAATGTTGAATTCTCACATGGCAAATTTTAGCAAAGGTGGCATATATGATTATATAGAAAATAACATTTTTGTTAAGATGCCTATGAATTAACTGAGTTAGGGCAAAAGAACTAACAAAACCTATAACATGCCTGTGTATTTTCTATCATCACTTTCCTGCCTATTTATCTTAGTTTCCTTATGTTTGATTTTATTATACCTACCTTTATTTTAAATGCAGGTTTATATATGAAACAGAGCACTTCAATGGTGTTGCTGAACTCCTTGAAATTCTAGGAAGGTAGGTCAGATACTGTGTTCTTTTTAAAGATTAACTTTAAATGTTCCTTATGTACTAAAATCTTTGAGCAGGTTGAAGAAATTATTTCATTTTAGAATTACAGAAACAGCACAAGGGTCCTCAGCACAACAACAAACAAACAAACCAACTAGGACAGACAACCTGAGTTCTCAAGTGAATTTTGGTTTTAAGTTTTAGGGGCGTGGGCACATTGAAGTATTGCCACTCAAGGTCTTTGTATCAAAGCGGGCTTCCTGCGTTGGAAGTCGCGCGCGCGCGCGTGCGTGCGTGTGTGCGTGCGTGCGTGCGTGCGTGCGTGCGTGTGTGTGTGTGTGTGTGTGTGTGTGTGTGTGACACCTGGCCTCACCTGGCCTCACGAGAGTGCCCCAGGGATTTACAGGTTCTGACTTGAAAGAGATGAAGTAAGCTGTGTGAATGACCGTGATGAAGCCCCAGGGTCCACATGCAGCTGCTGGAAGGCCATTCCTAAGGCGTTCGTCTCTAGAAGAATCTTTGTGTTTGGGTTAGTTGGCATAGATATGTTGCCTTTCTTACTCACTGCATGGCAGTATTAACTTCAGAAAATTTAATCTACTTTATTAATATTTAGAGCCAGGCATGGTGGCACACACCTGTAATCCCAGCACCTGGGCACTGAGGCAGGAGGATTGTTGTGAGTTCAAGACCACCTTAGGCTACAAAGTGAGCTCAGGGCAGGCTTGAACTGCAGAGTGAGACCTTGTCTCAGAAAGACACATACACCCAAAATATTTTTTAGAAATTTTTGGAGTAAGAACTACTTCTTGATTATCCAGCAAAGTAAGACAACCTATTTATTTCAGAAAATAATGCAAATCTTGTCAATATGGTGACCCTGACTGTCCTATGGCTTTAGGCAGAAAGATAAAGGCAACAATGTGTAGTCTTTCTAAAAAATACAGTATGTTCTTGAGCATTTGTTGGCAGCCCTAATTTTCTTTTGAGATCACTGAGTGATTTACAGGAACTAGTATACAGCAACAGTCTCTAAAGTAGTTGAAGATGAATAGTCACACATCCCAGGGCTGATGCAGAGCTATGTTCTTTATGTATTGGTGGATAAACAGTAGGGTTTGGAAACGAAGTAGTAACCACTTAACCCTTCCCCTGCCTTTTTTTTCCCTCCAGTATTATCAATGGCTTTGCACTGCCACTGAAAGCAGAACATAAACAATTTCTAATGAAGGTTCTTATTCCTATGCATACTGCAAAAGGATTAGCTTTGTTTCATGCTCAGGTAAGTGTCAGAAAAATTTCAAAGGAAATGAACAATATAAAGGTAGAAAAATTGAGAAATACTGAATGACAGTATTACAGTTAAGCAGTTTGCTTTTTAAGTTGCCAAAAGCAAGTTTTTATTTGAAGGTTTAAATACTATGATATTTGCCTAGGGCACTTTAGATACAGGACAGATAATAGCAAGTTTGCTTATAACTGGTCTGGGCCCTGACCTTATCTGCTTTGTGACTTTGAAGAATATAAATCATCTGCAGTGTTGTGTCTATCCAGAACGTTCCAACTGGAAAGCTTTTGGTAAGCTCTGCTAATAGTTAGGGAACACTAGATCAGCATAGGTGTACTTGGAGAAACATGCCGAAGACTTCACAGTCAGAGTGCTGCCTCACCTGTAAACCTGGTACTCAGGGAGTTGGAGAGTCTTTCTGTTGGTTAAATATTTTTTTAAAAAGTTTTTCATTTTTAAGCCTTTCTTCACTCAATAATATTTAGTATTTATAAACTTTTCCTTACCTTGTAGCTAGCATACTGTGTTGTACAGTTCCTGGAGAAAGATACAACACTGACAGAACCAGTAAGTATTCTATTAATGTTCACATTCTGCATGTCTGGGTTAACAATGTGCTAATAGCATTTCTCTGTAGCTTTCTGTACAATGTTATATCTTTACCGTTACCAAACAGTAGTTAATAATGTATTTTAAAATAATTGTATAGGAACAGAGCTGCGAGGGAAGGAGGTGCATGAGTTACTGGTTATGCCGTGAATAACCTAAGTGAAGAATCCTGTTAGATTTTAGTTGACATGTGTGATGACTGGATCTAATGACCACAGTAAAATTCTGTATACATCTTCAGTGGTACTCTTATTTCCTTTTCATTTACCTTTTAGAATTAAAGTGTACTGTGAGAGTCCCTAATTTATTCCCTTATGCTTTTTACTTTTAGGAATAGTAGTTTGACTCTAATGATAAACCACAAGATAATATTGAAAATATTGCACTGCCTTTTGTGATTAAGATACAGTCTTATAATAAAGATTGTTTGCTTTATGAGTCAGCATGGCAATTTAGACTCTGAATTCTACTGCATATTAATTGTCTATAAAATGAAAATTCAGGAGAGTAAAACTACAATTAGTTATTACGAAAATTAGTGATTGAAGAAAAGATGAGGTGGGCTACTGCTAGGGACACTTGGCAAGGTCACGCACTTAGTATTTCTTCATTATCTGAGCTTTTTATATAGGAACAAAGATACTTTCCCATTTCTTGATTTTTTTTTTCCAGAGGTTTTTTCAGCTTTTTTTTTTTTTTTTTTACTTTCAGATGCACAGTTCTTTCTGAAAACAGATGTTAAAGTTAAATCAGGAAAAATAGAAGCTCAGTATTTACACATGAAAATATGCAACCCTCTAGAGGAGATTAACACTTTAGAAGCCCATGGTAGCTCCTCTTAGACTTGAGAAGACACTTAGTGACATACCATGGCTCATGTCTGCTAAGCAGTAACAAGTAAAAGATCGTTCCCATTTCATAAAGGTCTCCACAGATTTTATAGTTTCTGCCTTCAAGTATTCCATCACCAATATGACCTAATGTCTTGGGTTTGAGTCTTGATACAAAATCCCTGACTTACTGATTTTTCTGACTTCACATTAGGTGTAAAAGCAATGTGGATTTGGTAGAAATCACACATTGCATTTTGAATTGTGAGCTTTTTCTAAGCTCAACTGTGTGCAGCACAGTGCCCTCCAACAGACAGTGGTCTGCACCCCTCAGGCAATGAGCACAGGCAAATGACCGCTGCTCTGTGTGCTGCGCTAAGCTGGGTGGGCACGGGTTTGGCTTAATACATTTCTAACGTAAAGATAGGCTTACTGGGACACAACCCCATCATAAGCTGAGGAGCAAAGCCTCTGCCATGTTAAGTAAGTTAGAGCTCTTGCTGTTTTATGTTCCTCTGTATCTAAACCTTATATTTAAATGATTGTTTTCTAAAATGGATTTTGTTTCTTCTGTATGTAAAAGCAGTTGTGTGTTAAGTTGGTTCATACATTACAAAAAGATTAAGCAGTGTGAAAGTTCTCTGAAATTTTGCCTTATAGATAACATTCAAGTTAATGAATATACTCCTAGAAATTTTTCATGTGTGTTTATGTATAAATAGTAAAACAGTACTTTTCACCTTAGTATAATGTAGATCTTTCCATATTACTCTTTCATTTTGCACTGGTAGCATTAAAATTATCATTTATCAACCCTCTCAAGAGACACTGAGTAATGGGACTTTTTTACTGTCAGGTTGCTGGAAGAATGTTTTATGGTGTTAAGAGTGGTTCCATCTCCTGTGATGCTGGCAACAATAAAAGCAGAGAAACAATTAAGCGTGTTTAAAAGCCTTCAGAATCATTTACCAGGAGAGGAAAGGGGTGGGGGACTGTATGAAAATTGAAAAACTAAAAACAAAAGTAAAAGCTTATGTTGCTGAGTACATGTAATTTTACCACATTACGAGTTGTGTTCCAGAAAGGTTATATAATTAATATTCACAAATTGATATTTTACTTCAGAACGTAAAGGTACCAGTTTTTCTAGCCAATCATTTCGGAATGTTAAGTTTTCAGCTCTTAACTAGGGTGACGGCATGTGCTTGGCTCCCAGCACTTGGAGAGCCTGAGGCAGGAGGCTCACAAACTGGAGTCTAAGCTTGGGCCACGTACTGACTGAACAAGGACTGGTCTCAGAATTTAAAAATCCAAGTTTTAAAATATTTGATTAGCCGGGCGTGGTGGCGCATGCCTGCAATCCCAGCACTAGGGAGGCTGAGGCAGGAAGGTTGTTGTGAGTTCGAGACCAGCCTGAGCTACAAAGTGAGCTTAAGGCCAGCCTTAACTGCACAGTGAGACCCTGTCTCAAAAAAGACAAAAAAAATAAAAAAATAAAATAAAATATTTGATTAGTCTCATACCTGTGAAATATAAAGATAGAGCAATCTGTTTGTATATTCAATTGGTCATTTATATTTCTGTGCCTTACTTTTAATCCGTTTTCTGTTGTATTTCACCAAAAAAATTTTAGTCCACTTGGAGTTTCTCTTTTAATTGTGAATATACTGTTTTTAAACTTTACCTTGGGCCCCAAAGATAGCTCAGTGGACTAAATAAAGCGCCCAGGCCTGCCATGCCAGCCCCACCCCCAAGGAGGAGGCACTGAAAAGGTGCAGGATTGACACTGGGTGGGTGTGGTGGTGCACACCTGTAACCCTAGCACTTGGGAGACTGAAAACAGGACCACTGAGTCTGTGTAGTGAGACTCTGTAGACCCTGTGCTAATACATTGAACAAAAAAGGCATCTTTATTTCACTATTAGCAAAAGCGTATAAAGGTTTTAACTTTTATATATTTTATCTGGCTGTACATTGAACTTTCTTACAGTAATTTACAGGTGGTTTTAGAGCATGTATAGATATAACTAACAAGTGTGATTCATTCAGAATGAATAGTAACATTGTCAGAACTACCCTGGGATGTTTCACAGTATTTCATTCATTTTCCTTTTTTGCAGGTGATCAGAGGACTGCTGAAATTTTGGCCAAAAACATGCAGTCAGAAGGAGGTAGGTTTTGTAACTAAAGCAGTAATGCTCCGGGAGACATCTCGGCCCCGGTCTGCAAAGACCAGGGGTATGCACTGCTGCTGTGGGGGGTCAGGAGCCATGGCTGTGAGATGGGCTGTGCCTGCGGCCAGCTGTGAACCATCCAAGCCTTCCTTTTCCTACTCAACTTATAATTACAGGCTCACCTCATTTGTAGAGCTTCTATATTAAATAATTTATCACATTTTTTAAAATAATTTTTTTATCCTAGGTGATGTTTTTAGGAGAAATTGAAGAAATCTTAGATGTCATTGAGCCAACACAGTTCAAAAAGATTGAAGAACCACTTTTTAAGCAGATATCCAAGTGTGTCTCCAGTTCTCATTTTCAGGTATGATTTTTTAGTGTATCATTCTTCTTTTATAATTTCTTTTCACTTTGAATTTTGACATTTCTGAATATCCTTTAGGTTGCAGAAAGAGCATTGTACTTCTGGAATAATGAGTATATTCTTAGTCTGATTGAAGAGAACATTGATAAAATACTGCCAATAATGTTTGCCAGTTTGTACAAAATTTCCAAAGAACACTGGAACCAGTAAGTACTGTCATGTTGTTGATGTCTTTCCTGTATTCTTTTGTAACCTTTTTGTCATTTGCTTTCCTTATATGAAACCCATACAGATTTGGAACTTATACCAAAGGTTAATAACACAGATTTTCTTTTAGTCTCTATCATATATGTACATAGCTTTAAAGTTGTACATGTATGTGTGATGTTAAATTCAGTTGAATACTGGAAACCTCTCTGAAGGGAGGCCATTTGGCATTACCTGACCACCTGGTACGGTCAGACACTGTTGGCCACAGCCAAGAGCAGCTGTGGAAGATGACAGAGCTGTGTAATGCTGGGTCTTGCCATCCACAGCCAAGACAGTCTCGCCTCTGCAGGCAGGAGAGTCCCAGTGAGAACAGAGTGCTTACTGGCCATTGTGCTGTGTAGAACGAGTATTCTCTCCATAGAATATCCAGCCTTGTATTCTACTTTTCTTTCAAAAAAATGGTAGTCGGATCACTTTTGTCCTTTTTAACATAGTTACACAGTATTTCGGCTATGAGACTAGCAAAGATGCAAATATCCACATATTTTTTTAGCTAAAATTTAATCTAAGCATGATAACCACAGGAAGGTTGTGAATTCTGGAATTAGACCATCTCTGTCACTAGTGGCTGCATGACTCTGAGCACATTACAAACCTTTTAAATATCAGCCGCATCTCTAAAATGAATTAAATGAGTAAGCATTTAATCCATCTTTAGATAACTAAAATTTGCACTCTGCTGGCATCTGTAACTCAGGACTGGCTCATCTTCATTTCAGGACCATTGTAGCACTGGTGTACAATGTGCTGAAAACCCTCATGGAAATGAATGGCAAGCTGTTTGACGACCTTACCAGTTCCTACAAGGCTGAGAGACAAAGGTATCTGATAGTGTGAATTACAGAAATATCTAAATTTTTGGTTCAGTGTGATTTAGTTCTGAAAGGTAGCATGTCTGCATTGTCATGTTTATCAAGTCAGTTGCATTATGACAGGCACAGTTTGAAAGTGTCTAAACACTGTCATACCCAGGGAAGCTAGCCTGAGTGTTTTTATCAATTCATTGAACAGAAACAGCAGTAATAATGTATTAAAGCTGTTACATAATTTACTGCTCATAATGGTAATGATTTTAATGTAATCGCATGTCCTGTTTATCTCATCCTGAGCCTTAGATTTCAACAGCCTGGTAGCATCTGCATCATGAGAACAGTCTGTGCTAGATTTCTTGTATTGTGAGCGTCACTTATCCACGAGGTTCTTCATCCATTCTGAACTAGTGCTTGTTGCCAGCAAATGGTAGTTCAACGTCGGTGCAGGTCTTGGGAAGAGCAGCTGCCAGGCGCTGGCTCAGGCTCTGGTGATAACACGGCTCCTCACATAATGCACATGTTGACAGGATAAACAGTAGTCCACATCAGCCTTTAGGAACACAGCTATGATTGCCTCTTTGAGAACTTCAGAGATTACTATACAATAATCTTTTAAAAACCATTTGCTAGCCAAGAAGATAGCTCAGCAACATGAACACCTGCCTGGAAAGCACAAGGTCCTGAGTTTGATCTTTGGCACCAAAAAAAAAAAAACACAAAAAAACCCCACACATTTCCTTTTCATTTGTTTATTTAAAATACCCACTATTTAAAGATAATTAACATTTACTTTAATAATAAGAGTATTACTTGTTCTGCTTAGAAAAAAATGACCTACTTTTTAAAAAAATGTTGACTTTTAATCTTCTGTTTATTTGGTACAGGGTCTCCCTATGCAGGTCAGACTTGTAGTGACTCTCTTGTCTCAGCCTCCCCAGTGCTGGGATTACAGGCATGCGCCACCACTCCAGTCTCCGTGGCCCGGTTCCTTGCACTTGCCAGGCAGATGCTTAGACTGCTGAGCTACCTCCCCAGCCGAAGCTGACCTACTTTTTACTATTAGTCCCTACTTGTGGTTTTCTTGTCATACAGAAAAAAGGAGCTAGCTTTTCTTCAAGGTCATTTTAGCCCATTAATAACTCCTTGTATTATTTCTGTTAAGTAGCAGTGTGCAGGCAAGAATACCAACAAGGCACAAAAGCAACAGGAGGGTTAGGGTCATATGAAACATCTGAAAATGTGTATTTCACATAATCATTATTTCATGTTATCTGTGTAAATCAGCAAACCCATTAAAAGGATTAAAGTTTAGCCACACAAGTATAAGCCTGTGTTTTATGTGTTCATATAGCCTTTGAGAACAGTCTGGTCTGAGTTACTTAGAAATGTTTCTCTTAGAATTGAAATCAAGTTGAGCAATGTACAAAGTGTTTCGATTTTCACTTTACCTACAAGACAGTGGCTGGGGGATGGCCAGAAGCGTGAGTCCTGCGGGCGGCAGCTCCGTCCTTTGTGTCTAACTCAGGCTACTGCAGGAAGCCGACATGAGAAAGTAGCAGAGGCCTTGTCGGTCCTTGGGAGGAACACAGGAGTCATGTTCACCCTGCACAAGGGACACTGACCACATGTAGGACCTAGACAGGACCACGGCTGTTTAAGTGTGGTGTAGGGATGTTTGTGAAAAGCAGCCATTGGTGTGTTCTGTGACAGCTGCCAGACAGCACCTTTGCTTTGCTTCTAATATTTTTAGTCATTTCTAATCACAAAATTTTGCTTTTCTGCAGAGAGAAAAAGAAGGAATTAGAACGTGAAGAATTGTGGAAAAAATTAGAAGAGCTAAAGCTAAAGAAAGCCCTAGAGCAGCAGAACAGCGCTTACCACATGCACAGCCTCCTTGGCAGCACCGGCACAGAGTAGAAGTGGCCTGTGCCTCCGTCGTACACAGTTTAAACACAGAAAAACTGCAAAGCAAACCTCATCAGTATAATGAAAAGGCCGGTCTTTTCTGGCAACTGTAAATGAAAACATAAGCGGACTAAACAGCCCTGTGCTCTATCATGGCCACAGTATATTGTAACCTTTTGTCTAATCATTGATGTATTGTGTCACTTCTGAAGTTTCATAGAAACGAATGAATTTTATCATCTACAAGTGAGGTAATTATGGGAGTGGTAAGAATTATGACTTGAATTATTTTTTGATTGTGTTGCACACAGATCAAGTAGTCTGCTCTGTATATTTTTAATTCTATAATGTGCTTTTCACACTGCTGCAAACCTTAGTTATATCCTAGGACAAAGAGTATTTCCTAAAATAAACTAAGGTACACCCTTCCCCTTGCCTTCATCTCTCCGAGAAACACACTGGTGGGATTCCCACCGAGCCTCCCCTATCGGAAGTTGTGTCTGTGTCCTGGGATTTGAGTAAAACCTTCACTCTCCAGGCTTTTAAAGCACAAATTTTAATAAAAGCTGGGAAAGTTAAACCAAAACTCTTTGAGTGTTCCTCACCAACACCCTGCACCTGCAGTGCCCCAGGGCGACACTGCCCCTTGTCCATTCCTCTCCGCCCAGAGGCTGAAGGGAGGGCCTTTTTAGGCTCACCCTGCTGGGTGGAGGCTGCAAGTCCCCAGTGGGGGTGCACAGCGCCAGCTGTCACGGCCTGGCTTTATTTAAAGGAAATACATAGGCTTCCTCTGTAGAGCACCCGAAAGCTGACTCCATAGAGGTCTTGTATGTTTTTACCTGGTCAGGTATTTCTCACATCTTTTCTTATCAGAGTACCATTCCAATCTCTAACTTGCAGTTGTGTGGAAACTTTTGTAATGGAAGCTCTTCATTGGGGGACTGAGCAGCATTTTAATAAAGTCTATGTTTGTATTTTGCCTTATGTCATCTTTGCTTTCTTCAGCTCTGAGTGACACATCCAGAAGTGGTGGGGTGACTGCTTAAAACAAGAAGACCCTGCACAGATTAGTTCAGCCGCCAACCAAAGAATGTTTTACAGAACAGTTTATGAACCTCCCAAGTTCTAGGACGTCCTTCCACCTTCATCTCTCTCAGGTTCACTTCCTGAACGCCATAGCCAAGTGAGGTATTACAGCTGCTGCTTTACCACAGTGAGAACCCAGCACAGGTCCCACAGCCCTGCCGTAGGCGAGGGAGGGGGCGAGGCGCACAGCGGTGAAGGTTAGTGGAAGGTGAGGGCAGCCAGAATGGATTTTGTCAGGCTGCAACTAATAATCGTTAGTGTTTTCCTTGAATAGATAAAAATGCCCCCCTTCTTAATTATCTCTTATACCTAAGACAGAAGAGATATTTCCACAACAAACAGTATGCTCATCAAAGCAAATCACGTCAGATTACTATTTAAAGGCTTTAGGGCAGGTGTTTTTGTGCTGGGGCTCAAAGCCAGGGCCTTATGCATGTTGAGCATGGACTAGAACACTGAACATCAGTCCTCGCTTCAAAAGTTGCTTTAGAAAAAACTTATCTGGGCCTGGGGATATGTTGCTCAGGAGTTTAAAAAAAAAAAAAAAAAGTGCAGTGAGTTTGGTTTCTGGCACAAACAAACCACGTTTTTCTAGTGTTAATGTAATGGGACTTTTTTTTTTTTTTTTTGGAACACTGGGACTGAATCCAGAGTCTTCTCACTTAAGCTACATCCCTGGCTGTTTCTGTTAAGTTTTGATGCAGGGTTTCACTTAAGTTGCCCAGGCTTTAGATCCTCCTGCCTCAGCCTCCCAGAGTGCATGATTACCTGTATGTAATACCACACCCAGCTTAGTGTACACTTTTATGTGTGGCCTTGCATCTGTCCTCCAGCCAGGTTTTAGAGACCAGATTAAAATCTGAGAAAAGTAGCAGGTAGGATTTCTTCACACGTTCACTTTTAATTAAGTCAGCCCCCCAAAAGCCGTACTTACTCATTTAAGTATTCCTCTTTGGATAAACTAAAGCCAAATTTATGAATCCAGGAAATGCTGCCATGTCCTCTTGGAATGCAGTGGGCATGTAAATAACTTACAACTCTGAAGCAGTTTTTAAAACCTCCCAGCAGTCAATACAGACCACCGCCACAGGGCAGGCCACAGCTGAGGGTCAGGGATCACCGGGTGGCCCTTCCTGACAGTGGTGCTTCGGGACACAGTGCCTTGCCAGCAGCTCAGTGTGGGGTGTGGCCTTCCCTCTTCCTGGCCACCTGCATGGTCACCGTGCCCAACCCTCCTCCCCGGAAGTGGGTGCCACGGCTTGGGGTGAGGCGGTGGGTCCAGGCACCTAAGTTCCTATGGGGAGGGGGCACTGGTGCCTGTGGACAGCAGACCTTCACCTCAGCACACTCATTCCTCTTGTGCTGACCCAACATTTATTGAGCTGTTAATGAAATCATCAAAAAAACTTGATAGGCACCTACTGTCTACATCTAGTGCTTCTGACTATCCCTCGGAACTGGGCATCAACACTGACTCCAGCCGCAGACGCAGGCGGCTAGTCAGGCCATAAGAAATGTAATCCCTAGTTCCAAGTAGCTTGAAGTCTCATTAGAAAATGAGAATGGTGGTCAGAGGCTGGACAACAGATGGCCAATGTCATCAGGGTTGTCCTCCTTTGTGTACAATGCAAGGTTCCAAAGCAGGGCCCACACCTTGCTGTGATTTTTTTTGGAGAAAGAAAAATCACACTTCTCCACTTAAACAAAAAAAAAGGTATTAAAGCCTTAATTACCCTGCTGCAGCTTTACACAGTGAGCAACAAAGGAAGAAAAGTATCTTCGCCCAACTATGCAAGGCAATGCTATAAAATGTTTATCAATAAATACTGGGGCTGGGGAGATGGCTCAGAATAAGCACTTGCCTGGCAAGCACAAGGGCCTGAGTTCAATCCCCGGTTTGGCCAAAAAAAATTTAAATACTTTTAAAAAATAAATACTTCAACAGCTTCCAATAAGCCACTGGTCTCCCCTTTCCGGGCCACACTGGAGACTCTGGTTTGCCAGGCTGCTCCTCCCTGCAGGGTCCTTTGCTTCAAGTGAATATAGGAGGGCTGGCGCATGCTGGGCACAGCGGAAGGACTCCCAGGGGTGTGAGCCGGTCTGTGAGTGACGAGAGCTTCAGCTTATGTGGTTTGTTGCCTGACCTCTTCTTTTAAGGTGTCGCTTCCTTATTTTGATCATCCACTTCACACTTAGCTTAGCAAACTCTGATGCTTTAAATAATGCCAGGAAGGCCCCACAAAGAAGAGCAATTGTGTTCCAAGGATTGGCTGTGATGATCTGTGAAAGAGAAACATAAGGTATGGCTTGCTTCAGTCAGTCACACTCCTGTTTCTGTCAAACTCCACTCCTGCCAGGGGATGAAGACCACAAGAAAAACAGCTGGGCTACGAAACTCATAGCTACAGTCAGCCTACACCTTTGATGTCCCCCAGTAAGACCAAGGCCTAAGCTATGAACCCCTCACTATAAAAGTGATACTGGAAGAGAAAAGTGATTCTTGAAAATTTCTGCAAAAATATATTTAGGACTGAGCTGTTCTTGATTTTGCCTGACCCAAATATAAGCTACTTTGCTTTGAGGTAAATTTCCCTAAAGCCATACCCAGCCCAAAAGAAAGCCAGTTCCTCTTGCTTCCTGCCCATCCCAGGGCTACCTCCGCTTCTGCTGGCTTCTCTCCTGCCTCCCAACCAGATTGATGCACACTTCATAAGTGCTGCACCCTCTCGCACCACCAGGCTGACCTTCTGTGGGAACAGCAGAGCTCTATCCTATAAACTCCTTCCAGTTACTTACCACCTGGCATTGGTAATTTAAAATGAAAGACTGTTCCCTCACTGACATAAGCTCTTTAAGGCAGAGGAACCATGTTGGTCTTCTGACTCCACCCCTTTCAAGCCACCTGGGCAGCAGGACCTGAGCCGGCAGCAGCGTGTTGATGAATGCAGCGGTAGAGTGGCAGCCTTAGGTACAGGGCTATTGGCCTCAGCAGGAAGGGCTGAGCAGGAACACTAGCACACACCACATAGGTGAGGCACCTTCCACCTGTTCTCCTCAGCTGTTCCCTCACAGTGCAAATGGATGGCGATGGAAGCCCCCACCCCGCCCGCTCCGAAGCTCTTGTGGCTAGCCTCTGGACTGTCTTCCTGCAGCCATGACTGTATCAAGAAGTGATAATGGGAATGCCGGGTACTAGGTACTAGCCCAGAGTGCTGCATCAATACTGTTCCCATAGCAAGCTTTCCAACGCTCTCCTTCAGAGACTGTGAGTCTGAGGACGTGGCATTAATTGATACTTTATCTGTACCATTCTGCTCTCATCCCAAATAATAGCTACCCTACAGAGAACCATTAAGAATGACTTGTAGTAATCTCAATGCGAATGCTTTCTATTTTAATATCACTATGAAGTAGCTACTCTGCTAAGCACTGCTAGATCCCAGGAAAATGATGGCAGGCAGGATGAGGTTCCCACCTTCACAGATACAAGTCTAGCAAAGAGGATAAGCTCAATTACAAATTACATGCAGCATCAGAGACATAGGCTACAAGTTGTTTCATATTCTGACAAGACAAGGACAGCAAGTGGATGGCCCGCAGGAATGAGCCCGTGGGCAGCACACAGCGAACTGGCCCTCATTACCACAAGCCACACTCACATCTTGCACTTTCTGGATGAAAGGATCTTTCCATTCAAAGACCACGAAGAACAGCTGGGCGCTCCTCTCAGTGGCTGGCCTCCGGTCATTGAAGTTAACCACACTGGTCTAAGATACAGAGGAGAAAGTTATGCCTGGGCCCCTCCCTGGCTGGCCCCAGAAAAGATCCCAGACTGTGGCTCTCCCAACACCATCTTTGGAGTGGGAGTGCACAGAAAAACCCTCATTTATTCAAGATCCTGAGCTGGACCCATGACAAACGTTTTCCCATGGCTTCTATGGTTCTCTGGGAAATGCTTGGCTCTGGGATGCACAGGTGTGTTGGATTGTTAGTGAAGCATGTTATCAGGCATCCACCTCACTGCTGAGC
Organism: Ctenomys sociabilis; assembly: GCA_004027165.1. Classification (NCBI taxonomy): domain Eukaryota; kingdom Metazoa; phylum Chordata; class Mammalia; order Rodentia; family Ctenomyidae; genus Ctenomys; species Ctenomys sociabilis. The sequence continues at coordinate 11,517 of PVKA01014139.1, read as the reverse complement.
TGGACATCAGTCAGAAGTAAAAGCAATAAAAATCCCAAATCTTAGAAAACACTTGATCTTGGAGCTGGGTATTTCAACCCTTCCAAGCTCAGTTCCCAGAGCCACACAGCTACACATCCCTGCAAAAGCAAGCTCAGCAGGCGCACCGTGTTCTCTGGCTTCAAATTCTGAAGCAGCAGGGCAGCTGACAGGCAGATCTGGCCCAGCCCACAGCAGAGGGCCACCATGTGACCTCGTACTGGCTGCCTTATGTGGCACGCCTAGGGTAGAAGATCAATCCCAAACTCTGAAGCAAACGTAAGCACACTCGAGTTTTGTTCCAAAGAGCTCACAACTTCCAACTCAGGCAATACTGGAAGGCATTAAGAATGGGCTTGCTGGTGTGCTCAAGCAGGTGTCAGGCCAGGCAGGCTGTACCGGGCTCCGAGGTAAACAGTCAACAGCTCTTTCCCCAGAGCCTTTGTGGGGCCAGATGAGGAGGACTTGTGCAAGTGCCTAGAGCTGTGTGAGGGCAAAAGCCCAGGTGCACATCCCACCTCATCCCTTCCACCACACACATCTTCCCAAGCTCCACCCCTGGCATCACAGATTAAGCAAGAGACCCCACCCCCGGGGGAGGCCTGACTCCAAGCCAGGGGCTGATAGCCTTCTGAGCTGACCTCCTGTTACTTCAGAAGCCAGAGTATCTGTGTGTATAAATACACAAGTGATGGGACGTGTAGTGCTGCTGCAAACAACTGACAGTGTTCAACAACAGAATAAGCACAAGAGGCCAGCCAGCTTTTGCCACTGCATCCCAGCACATCACCACACTGGCTCCTGGGGCACTGCTGCTCCATTCTCTTCCGTGTCATCATCTGCCGAGCTGTGGGCAGTAAGCACAGCAGCCAGCATCAGACACTGAGATGAGTGACAGCCTTTCTGCAGGGCGCAGTGACTGCTGTTCCTTGCCCAGCTGGCTATCAGGGAAGGTGCCAATTCCTGGGGGCCCCCTCTACTCACCCCCTAAGCCCTGCTCCGAAGGCCCTCTCATTATATGCAAAGGTCCCCCATCAAGCAGCAAACCCAGGGCCACCTACCTCTTGCCTGAACTCCACCGCCTCCCGCCCATCCTCCTCCTTGGTCTTCACCAGTGACATCTTGACCCAGGTTCGGAACCCCCCTGAGAACTTCCAGCTGGAGTAGGCACTCTCACAAGCTTGCATGAAGCCAGCCTTGTCTGGGCTGGAGGGCAGAGGGGGAGAGAGGCTGTATGAGCAGCAGCTGCTACAGATGCTGCTGTTCCTGTTCCTGTCCAGAACTCACTGCCTCAACAGAACTGTTTGTCTGTCCACAGAGAAACAGTAAGCTCCATTCCTTTCTCTCCCTGTGGCTCTCAGGGCAGGGGGATGCCCACTGGGAGAACCCCATACTTACCCACCACATCCCCTTGCTGTTTCTGTTTACAAAGTACTCAGGAGCTGCACACATTAAGTCCAGAGGAGCAGAGCCCACAGAGCCCTTACTGTCCTCTTAGGAGAGGTCCCTGGGAAACCCAGCCAACGAGACACCCACTAGGTAGGCCTCGATGGAAAGTGCCTGGCTCCAGAAGGGTCTCCAGGGAGGAAATGGGGCAGATGGGTTTTTGGCAGGGCAGAGGGGCTGAAGGTAGCATAAAGGTGAAGAGGACAGAGGCTCCAGTCCTGGAATGGGAAGGACAAGGAGCACCGAGCACGGGGCAGCAAATGCGCCCTCGCAGCCTGAGCACAGGGCCTGGGCGGGGCACCCTGCAGGGAATGCGCACCAAGGGGAGGAGCACCACAGGAGACCTGCGCCATGCCCCAGGCACCCAGGGCACGGAGTAGCTGCCGCTGCACCCGACTGGCTGAGCTTGGCTAGCTGTTCCTGGGCAGGGGCACCTCTGCAGGGCAGGTCCCCTGCCACCCCATCCACACCCAGCATGCAAGTATGCAAGGGGCAGTAAGGACACACAGCAGTGAAGCCACCATCAACTGTGCCAGCAACCTTTGCAGGAACTCCTGGAAGGAGGAGAAGAGCAGGTAGTCGATGGCGCTGAAGTCCTCGCTACTCCCGTTCAGGCGGAACTGGAGGAAGACCAGCTCCCGCTTCTTCACTTCCCGGGGCCCCTGAACCACCAGGGCAGACTTCTGCGGGGAGACAAAGGCCAGAGTCTCCTCACAGGGAGCATTTCACAGACCTTGCCCCAGGGAGCCCAGGGCTGCTGCCCGCCATCTGTTGTACATGCAGTGCTTTCTGTCAGCCTGCCAATTTCACTTAACGTTGTTTATAATGTCACATGTTATACAGAAGCTTTAGAAACTTTTTTTTTTTTTTTTTTTTTTGTACTGGGTCTCAAACTCAGGGCCTTGTGCTTGCCTAGGAGGTGCTGTGCCAGTGAACTGCATCCCCAGCCTGGAAGCTTTAAATACAGCAAAATCTGTCAGTCTTTTTCCTTATGGCTTCTGGGCTTTGCTTGCTAGAGCAAGCCAAAATTAGATCAATATTCTAGCTATTTCTTCATAGAACTTTTAAAAATCATTGTTCCACTCAGATACTTTCTATGCTGAGTTCCCATGCTAAACATAGCATGGAGCAGCAATCTAGCCCCCAGCAGGACACAGACCCAGGCTTCTCAGCCGCTGGGCCTCAGCCCTTCACTCAAAGCGACCCTGAAGTCCAGTCCTGGCCTTGCGCGTGTACCTGTGCCAGTGCACACACACCATGATGCCCGATGGTCTTACTGTCTGCAGGGCAACACCACTAGGCAGCTTCCTACCCCCTGCCACCCCCAAATGTGTCCAGGGCACTTCTGTACATTAGCTCTTCTAAGTGAACCTCGGCTTGTTCAGTTCCACAAAAAGATCTACTAGGACTTTTAACTGTGATGAAACCAAACTCAATGAGTTAATGTGAAAAAACCATTGTATCAACTGTTGATATAAACCACTATACCAGCCATTATATCACTCCAAGATCATTGAACGTTCTCACCAAGTCTTACAACCTATACACATGCACTAGGCTACTGAACGTTGTTTAATTCTCACACTTATAACTGAAGATCTGAGGGTGTGCAGAACATCAAGCTATGCCAAGGTGACGGTACTGCTTGTGTCTTACAGTGCTTGCTAGATGCCACAGAAAAGCCTCTAGGCTGGGCCCAAGCACTTGAGGCTTAAGCCTCAGTGGACAGAGCCAGAGCCTCCTGACAACATGAGCCGGGTGAATCCTCTGTGCCTGTGCCCCACAGGGGCTGTCACCTACCTTGCTGCCCCACCATCAGGCTGTTCCTGCGTTTGTCCACTGACTTGCAACCTCTCCAGGATATTAGCTGTGCGACCCAGAAGGCCAAAGGCCCTATGCCCTCTCCTTCCATTAGCTCAAGACTGAGGTTCCCAGCCAGAGACCGAGGCTGCGGGGCATGGCAGCAGGACTTGGGCCCCAGAATGTGGGCAAAAGGACTCCTGCATCTAGGCTGCCCCTTAGCCGCAGCCTCTCACCCTACACTTCTCACCTCCTGGGAGACAGGACCCGCCCAGGGCCCAGCAGGGACACAGAGATGCTGCTCTGGACACCCGTGCAGCAACACCATCAGCACCACCTGCCCTGTGCCCAGACGGGCCTCAAACCGGAGAGGCCTCTTTCCTGTCAGCCACTGTGTAGGGGCACAGTTCGCATAGCAAGGCAGCCCACGTTAGACTCTGACCAGCGCAACCTGGGGTGGGCTGTTATGGCAGCAAAAAAATAAAAATGACACATCAGGCTCCGCCTGATGGGGAGGCGGTGAGGCAGGGAAACAGTCAGCTAGGGCACAGGGACAGACGCAGATCCTGCAGGCTGGAGAGGCAGGGGTAGTGCCCAGGGTAGGGACAAGTGTTAAGCTGGGAGCTGAGAGAGCACCAAAGCACTGGTATCCCAGAGTCTGGCCAGCAAGACTCCTGCAGGGCCCCTGTGCCTGCGTGCTCTGCTCCCCGCACTGCAGGAGTGAGACTGGGTCACAAGCCACCCCCTTTCCTTGTGACTTCAGCCTCAAGGCTGCTCTGAAAATGGCATAAGCAAGAGCAGACTAAGCAGGGTTCCTCCTGTCACTGCAGAAATGACCACCTGGGATCAGGACAGGGCAGGGCTCCCAGGGACCAGGAGCTGCCTCACCAGGGTGGGGACATGGCCTGCCTAGCAGGGGTCCCCCCAGCTCACAGGCAGGGGCCACGTATGCCTCACACTTCCCCTCCCCAAGGAAGCTTAACTGCTCAGATCTTTGTCCTCCTTCCGTTTATTTTTCCTTCTTTCTAAGACAGGGTCTTCCCACATTGCCCAGCCTGGCCTTGAATTCCCTACAAGGAGCTAGAATGACAGACAGGGAGGAGATGAGTTCCTGTTACCTCACAGCTGGGGCTGCAGGAACTGGAGAAGAAAATTACCACCACACTGGGCCCAGGAACCACCACCACACTTTCCTGAAGCAGCACTTGGGTCTCTAATCTCACAGGTTCCAGGCTTTCCAGCTGCATCACGAGCTACTGTAAGATGCAGGATGGGCTAAAGATGTCTGGTGACGTCCTCCTCACCAGAGGTTGGGAAGCTGTCCTGTGGCACCCCACAGGAGTGAGGCAGCTAGGAGTCAGATATTCTCTGCAGATGCTACATTGCATCCGGCTCTTACACCTGCTTCCCTCTGCCTTACTAGGGCTGACAGTCTCCCTCTTCCCAAGTGGCTTCGGCTCGTCCACTGTGGTCCTTGTCTTCTGCTGTGGGTCTCACAGGACTGTCCCGTCACCAGGACTTCTCCACTCTCCTTTAACCAGGAAAGGTATGGGTGACGAGTGCAGGGGTGCTGTCTCCCCACGCTGGCCTGCTCTCTGCATTTCACCCCTGTACAGAGGGGCTGCCACGAGCCACCCTGGGGAAGAAGTAGGGCTTCCCTGGTAGAGGGTGCAAGGGCTGTCACCCACGTGAGGCGCCCTCACAGCTATGCTGAGAGGGCGAAGGGCGTGGCCACCTGGGAAGCCCTGCTCTCCGGCCAGGTGGCTCCGCGCTGGCACCGTGGAGCTGGCTCCACAGCACAGCCCCTGCTGCAGAGGCCTGGCCCTGGCTTCTGATCTGCTTATGCTGTCCTTGGCCCCAATCTGCTACTTATTTTTATACCAGTCCCTCAAAATTCTTGTTCTGCTGGGTTCCCTTAGTTCATGGGTCAGCACTGATTCTATTTCTTTTTTTTTTTTTCCCAGGAGTAGGAACCATTTTGGAAGGATTTACAGAGGAAGCTAGAAGGAACAAATGAGTGAAAAAGTCTCGAAGATGAGGCTTCCTCTTCAAGCTTGGCTCGTTGCCAGAGGAGCAGATGGCGGTGCCGCATGACACACCCGCCTTGTAGCTGGGGCTGCTGCAGCAGAGGAAAGCCTTTCCTTCCCCAATTGGGAAAACCCTTGCAGCCAACTCTATCTCTCTTGGAAGATGAGATGACACAATCAAGATGTAAATAAACATGAAGCCTTCTGCATCTCCCAATCCTGAATGGGTGTCATGTCACCTAGCAACCCAGAGCTTCATCCTGTTGTTGTCCCCAGCCAGGCTGCCCTGTGATCAACAGCAAGGCCGGGAGTCCTCACCCCTAATGACGCACCTCTATGCTCGTAAACTGGCTCAGAATGTGGGATCCTGGGCCCTGAGCTCTGCAGTGGTGGCTCAGCCAGTCTCTACCTGGACATCAAGGGTTCCAAAGGTATCCAGAATTCTGCCAAGTGGCCAAGCAGGGGTTGTGCATCACTGCGTCACACCAGCCACTCCCACTGCCAGGAGCCTGGTCTCTCATACAGGAACCAGGCCCAGCCTCATGTCTCCCAGTTCTCACGCACAAAGGGTAACAAGACCCAAGAAGGTGCTCCGGGTGTGGAGGAGGGCATAGAAGTTACCATGGTCTGATTGGAGAACGGGTGCGTATAGTTGATCCTCTGGGTGGTGCAGTCCATGTCACCAGGCTGGCCGGGGCTCATCAGAGGCGGGATGACCTCATAGTGGTGCTTACAGCTGAGCAGCTGGGCCTGCCCAGGGTACAGGGCAATTCCTGAGCACACACAGGAAAAGGCAATGTCTGAAGCACTGATGACAGTGCCTCACAGATCCCTGAAAGGGTCTCACACCCACCAGGAACTTCATTCAGGCTTCCTGGGTGATGTCCAAGAAATAGGAAAGGAAGGGTCTTAGAGGGGAAGCCGCACCCCTGCCTTCTGACTCCAGGGGAGGAAGCAGGCTCTGGAGCCCCCACCACATCTGCCCCATTCCTCCTCCATAAGGCGCTGTGACAGAGCCCAGCTGTGCTGCCCTGGCCTGTCATCCACCTGCAGATGGCCTGGCCTCCTCTGGGCTGAGGGTTACCCCAGCACTGCCTCAGCATTATCTCTGCTTGGAGCCAGCCCAGCCAGGCACCCGCCTGGCTCCCTGATCACAGCTGCTGTGGGCAGGAGCAGAGGGAGGCAGTTCCCCAGGACGAGAGGCCAAAGGGCAATGGACACCCTGAGCAATCAAAGCCCACGCTTGGAGAGGCGGGGAAGGCACAGGACCGAGGCCAAGCTGTCAGGGAGCCTCAGCAGCAGGTTCCCAGCTCTGGCTCGGCAGAGGCATCTGGGCAGAGGGAGACAAACCCCAGTGGGCAGGGCCTGAGCTGCAGCTTGGGCTGCCGTTTGCCTCTTGATGCCAGCTCAGCTCCACAGCATGGTCCACTCTAGGGCAGATGACGTCCCAGCAGGGATGGACACCCATCAGGGCAGGAGCTGGGCTCAGTGGGGCCCAGAGCTCCTCTCTGGACAGGGCCCTCCCCACCCAAACCTGCTTCACCCCACTGCCCACGACCCCCTGGGCTCCTCCTCCCCCTCCTATAAGCTCCAGTGCCTGCCCCACAGACAGGCAATCACAGCCCAGCTCTGATGGGCTCCTCTGCAAAGCATACCGACTGACTGCCCCCTTGGTCCTGCCTTGTCCTTGGCAAGCGTGCACACTCGGGGCCCTGATGCAGCCCTCAGGTGCATGGCGTGCCCAGTTCTGGCAGGGGCCGCTGGCTGCTCAGGGAGGGCCGGCAACAGTCGTACCTGGCGCATCATAGTGGTCCACCTCCTTGTACGACACAGACATGACTGGGTGCTTGAGCTTCTCACGGAAGTCCGTGATGGTCTGGTAGACCAGGAAGACAGCCACAGCCATGAGCAGCAGATAGATGAAGATGAGCAGGACCGAAAAGACGTTCTTCAGGCAAGCCTTGCTAAAGCGCAGGCTGTTGGAGGCCGACTCGCTGTCCAGTCCTGAAACCACAGAACCCTGCTGAGGTGAGGCCACCCCACTGCCTTGTCATCACGCAAGGTCCCCGGAACCCGTGCCACACACATCCCTGCCAAGCAGGACGCTGAGGTTCAGCCTCGTGTCTCCAGTCATGCACCACAGGGACTGGCAGTGAGAGCACCAGGAGGGAGGGCCCCACCTCCCCAGGTGCCTTAGCCTTTGCTCCAGTTTCCACCTCCTGAGTCCCTGTCCTTCTGACACACCCTACTCACCCCTCAGCTGCTCCTGCCCACACCCTGCCCAGTCCCCGCACTCTGCCCACAGTGGCCTCCTGGTCTTCCTCTGTAGAAAGGTGTCTTCCAGGGATCCTCCCTGACCTGCTCATTTCTGAGTACCCCTTCCTACATGTCCCCAGGGCAGCTGAAAGTCTCCTACTTCATCACATAGCAATGGCCCCAATTTTTATTCCCCCAGGCTACCAGCTCTGTGAGGGCGGGCACAAAGCCAGATGCGGCCATAACTGAGTCCCCAGACACACTGGGCTCTGGGCCTGCGTGGTGGCTAGATGTGTCCTCATATCACCCCTGAAGTGTGCTCCACCTCCAGACCCATCCTGTACCATCCTGAGCTGGGACAGCTCTGCTGTGCCCTAAACTGTGCCCCACCCCAATCCCTGCAGTGAGTCCTCAGTGGGATGAGACCTTTAAGAAGCTGAGGAAACGAAACCCCCATAAAAGAAAGGGACCCAGAACCTATGCACACAGGAAAAGCCACCTGCAAGCAGGGAGCCCTCACCCAAAGCCAGCGCTGCCAGCACCTGACATCAGCCTCCTGTGCGTCTCCACCACCACTGTGAGCCACCAGCAGCCTGTGGCCGCCTTCCCTTGGCTCACTGAGGAAAAGCCCTTTCCTCCACAGCACAGCTGATACAAGACTGGGCCACCCCCAAAGGGCCTCTGCCACCCTGCCACAGACCGTAATGATAAAATCTCAACAAACATATTTAAAGGAATTAAAAAAGAACCAAAAGCAGGAAAACTGGAGGACTATCCACCTTCAGAAGAGAAGTACAGGGTGAGCTCTGGCAATCTGTAACCTTTTGCCTGAGGACATGTGCCAACCCCTAAGAGACACAATTCAGGATGCCAGAGTCCAGGCCAGAAGAGCAATCACAAGGTTAAAGAAAAATCCTAAAAGGGAGGGAGCTGGAGATGGGACAAACTGGCAAATAACTAACATGCTCAAGTCATTTGGGGAGTGGAGATGGGGTGGGGTCAAAGGAAAAAGAACCAGCAGCCAAAAGCTGAAAGAGAAATGAGTGATCCCGGCTACTGCTAACACAGGAGGGGAGTTTGCACTTGAGCCTTGTTGTCTAGCCACCTACTGAGACAAAAGTTCTTCAGGAGAGCACAACAGAATCCAGAATCTCAACAATACACACTTTGCAGCGTCCAGTGTGCCATAAAAAATTACTTAACATACAAAGGAATGAGAAAATGTGATCCACTGTCAAGGGAAAGCCAATACCTCGATAACCAGAGGCAGCAATTAGCAGGGAAGAACTTTATCCTTCAAGGAACTGAAGGAAACCAGGATCTAAGAAATAAACATAGGGCAAGGAGAAAAACAGATTCCGAAAAAGAAGCAAAACCTTTAGCTTCAATGTTGCAAGATGAAGAGCTCTCCAGAGGGATGGTGGTGACAGCTGCCCAGCAATGTGACCGACCACACTTATACCACTGAGCTGTGCGCGTAAGAATGGTTCAGACCTCTGTTCTGTGTACCTTACCACAATACATCACCAAATCCTAACACTAGAGTCAGACATGGTGGTACACACCTATAACCTCAGCGCTTCAAGGCCAGCCTGAGCTACATGATGAATTCAGGGGCAGCCTGAGTGAGCTATATGCAAGATCTAGTTTAAAAAAAAAAAAAAAATTGCAAAAATTTTCATTTATATACAGGTTTGACAGCAAGAGATGAATGAGCCAGGGAACCTGAAGCTGAATAGAAATTATCAACCTGAAATAAACATTGAAAGAAAAAATAAATGGAGACAGGCGTGGTGGTGCATGCCTGTAATCCCAGCACTAAGGAGGCTGAGGCAGGAGGATTATTGTGAGTTTGAGACCAGCCTGAGCTACAAAATGAGCTTAAGACCAGCCTAAACTGCATAGTGAGACCCTGTCTCAAAAAAGACAATAAATAAATAAATAAATAAATGGAATCTAGATAACTGTGTGACAATATCTTACAATTTAATGACATGATTTAACAGGCAGAAAGAGGCCACAATGGCTGGGTGTAGTGACACACACCTGTAATTCCAGCACTCAGGAGCCTGAGGTAGGAGGATCAACATGAGTTCAAGGCCAGCAAGGACGACATAATGAGTTTAAAGCCAGCTTGAACACACAGTTAGACCTGTCTAAAAAGAAAACAGAAAAGAGTGGGGGAGGGCACAAGAATATTTGAAAAGTTAATATCTCAAAACATTCCCAAATCATCCAGGCACAGAGGGACATGTCTGTATTCTCAGCTCCTGGGAGACTGAAACAAGAGAGTCACTGTTGAGTTCAAGGCTAGAGTGGGCTACAGAGTGAGCTGAAAGCCAGCCTGGCCTGGGAGTTAAGGACAGCCTAAACTACATAGGGAAACCCTATGAAAAAGGAAGGGAGGCAAAGAAGGGAGGGAGGGAAAGAGGGAGGAAAGGAGGCAGGAGGCCGGAGGCAGGCAGGCAGGCAGGCAGGCAGGCAGGCTAGCTCACTGGTACAGAACCAAGTGTCCTAGGTAGGTAGAGACAAGACAGCCATTCTTTAGTTACATTTACAAACAGGCATCTAACAGCAGCTCTATGGGCAAGACTGTTCTGGTGCTTCAGGGAGGTACCAAGAGAGAAACACTGCTACAAACTGCCACAGAAGTCAGAAAGATGTGAGGATGCAAAAACTAGAAGAGAGATCAAGATGTTCTAGGAGAATGGCCTGGGTCAAGCAGAAAGCTCCATCAGTCCCAAGCCTATAGCTCCAAGGGAACCCTGAGGCTGAGTGGTATGCTCTTCATTCCAGGTCCCTCTCGCGGATCAGCCCGTGGGTCAAGAGCACGCAGAATGTGGAGCTCTATTAACTGCTCTGTGAGCTTGGACGCTTCCTGCTCCTGAAGCCTGATGTTCTTGCTGGGAAAATAACTGTTTCAGTTTTCTGGGATTTTCGGAAGTACACAAGGGAATGTTGCAGAATGAGTTACACAGTGGCTTCTTACTGGTCGCAGTGACTATGAGCAAAGAACTACTCTTCTCTATCAGCCCCACAATGGTGCCTTTGATGGTGAAGATGGCAAAAATGAAGGCTGTAGAACTGCAATTTCTTAATTAACAAGGGGTCAGGAAGAAATACACGCTACAAATAAAGCAGACCGATCTTCCAAGAAGAATGTAATTAGCATGCATCTCAAGCATACACTAACAAAACAATAAAGCAGAGGCAGCAGGACAGCTTCTTTCACATTAGGCCACAGCATTTCCAAATACAGGGTGAATGCGTTCCTACAGTGCCAAGTCAATTTAACAGCAAATACTGGGCCATTTCAGGAATGTAAAATTGAGAATCAGTGTTCCTTCCTATTTTCCAGGCAAGATTTTAGAGAATTTCCAGATTATCTGCGCAGGAGTACAAATCCCTAGAAGTGCCGTGAGGCCCTTCGGATGGGGATACCGAGCTGCATTAGTAGCTGGGTGTGGAGATGCACTCGCTCGCAGCTACAAGAGTGGGCACGGGAAGCAGCCCGGTGGCCAAGAGCTAAGCCCCAAGGTATACAGTGGTTCAAGTTGGCCAAAAGGAACTCGAGCAATCGTTTCTCCACTTCCTCTGCCTCTGCTACCACGTGTCCTCCTCCTACTGCCGTGAGGGGCTCGAGATTCCTCTCCCTCCATGACTCTCCTGCCTGCTTCTGTCCATACTCCTCTCAGAATGCTGCCCCGCAGTACCCTGATGTCCTCCTCTGGACTCCTGCTTTTGTCCATCTTCAGCATGTCCTGTACAGGGTGACCCCTAGACACATCACGAGGCACCACCCTCTTTCACGCCCAGCCCAGGTGCTAATGCCTGACCTGTTGGGTACCACAGGACTCAAAGCACAAAGGTGTGGCCAGGGACGTGACCAGTGTCCTGGCTTGGAAGGTACTCCCTGCTTCCAAGGCACAAACCAGGGCTGGGGAGATGGCTCAGTGGAATAAGCACTTCC
>PVKA01014138.1:0-53198 GCA_004027165.1 Ctenomys sociabilis | reverse complement strand
TGAACTCGACACCACAATCCAACACAGTCCAGCATTCTGCAACCATAGGGAGTTATTCAAAGAAATTGTCAACCATATCCATTTACAGCTCAGCTTAATATTATGGGCTCACGATGTATACTTCATTTTTATACATTTATGCTTTTCTGCTGGATGGTTAAGACCTAGGTAGATCCAAACTTATATACCAACACATGTAATTTATATTTCCTATGTGGTCATTGAAGTCTTCTCAGGGTTTATCTTGTAGTCCTGTACATTATTAATTAATGTGACTAGACATTGTTTGCTACAACAACGGTACTTTTAAAGAAAGAAGCAAAGGGATGTTCAGTCTTTTAAAAAGGTAAATTTGATCATTGTGGAGGTACAGATGAACCTGGAGGATGTGTTGGATCAAGTAAGTCTGGCCCAAAAAAGCACGTTCGACCTGCTCTCATTAGTGTACAGCACTGAAAATAGTACAGGCCCTCAGGGAAGAAAGTAGTGTGGTGGTCCCTGGGGGTAGGGGGGGCAGCAGGAATTGGGAGGGGTTGGGATGTCACTTTCCAAAGGTATGGGATTTCCACTAGATGGAAGCCGTACGGGGCACCTCAGTTTGCAAACGTAACCTTCGGCAATTCTGTTCACAAGCTGAATTGAATGAGAACCACATCAAATTTCCTGTGAAGTCAGCATTGAACCGAACCATTGAATTTGATTCAGTTCTCTTCCAATTAGTTTGCAACCAGAATCGAAGCATGATTTAAGTTTGTGAACCAAGGTACCACTGTAGATATAGTAGACTTATTGTACAACATGGTGATTATAGTTAAAAAGTTTTTTATGTACTTGAGTATTGCTAAGAGAGTGGATTTTAAGCTATCCAATTTCAGAAAAAGTATGTAGGGTAATGCATATGTTAATTAGCTTGGTATCTTTCCAGAATGCATAATTTTAAAGCACTGTATTGTACACCATAAATATGTACAATTTTGATTTTTCAGTTTAAAAATGAGAAAAAATCAATGTTTCTAGATGCTTTAAAGTTTAATTTTAGGATTGTTTGAGGAGTTTTTGATTCACATTAAAATAGTCTTTGAAAACATAATTTTGTTTCATACTCCAAACAACACATTTAATACCCATCTTTTCAGATTGTGCAATTTAATGCCGAAGAGGAGGCCTTTGGCTGGCTGCCATCAGTATATCCTCAACGTAAAAAAATCCAAGACGGTTTGAACCCGTATCTCCGTCTCTATGAAATGACTGTGGAATTCAGCAATAAATACAAAGCATGGACAGAAGGGCCCTACCACAAGGTGAACCCAGACCAAGTGGAGGCAGATGTTGGGAATTACTGGCGAGGACTGTATAAGCTGGAGAAGACCTTCCAGGATTCTCCAAATGCCTTGGCAATGACCAAGAAGGTCCGATCCAAGGTGGAAGAATTCAAGCAGTACATCCCCCTGGTCCAGGTCATCTGCAACCCAGGCCTGCGGCCCCGGCACTGGGAGGCCATGTCCGCCATTGTGGGCTACCCACTAGCACCGGCCGATGACTCTACTGTCTTCTCCTTCATCGACCTGAACCTGGAGCCCTACCTTGACAGGTTTGAGGGCATCAGTGAAGCAGCCAGCAAGGAATACTCTCTCGAAAAGGCCATGGAGAAGATGATCACTGAGTGGGATGCGATGGAGTTTGTCATTCTTCCCTACAGAGAGAGTGGGACGTACATATTGTCGGCTGTTGATGAAATTCAGATGCTGCTGGATGACCATATTGTCAAGACACAGACCATGCGGGGATCTCCTTTCATTAAGCCTTATGAAAAACAAATAAGGTAAAGTGATACGACAGTGCTTATGCCTCATTACACATGCTTGAGGTGAGGTCTCTTTTGAGAATTTGGTTCTATGCCTCACACATGGTGTTTGAAATAGTTCATGGTTCCACTGATTTTGCACACTCCTTAGTAGCATCCTAAGCCAGGCAGAAGTCAGCCAACACCCAGGCATTCCTGCTTCTTACGTAGGATCTGACTTCATTCTTTGATTCTCAAACAATTTTGTGTCGTGAGTATAGACTGGAAGTACATAAATTCTAAAACCAGAGCTAAAACTATCATTTTCGAAGTGTGTGTGCAGAGTCGGTCTCTGAACAGCTGCTGTAATTTCTGCTTCCGTTCGTGAAGGGTCACTAAGAAGTGCAAGAGACTGAAACCATCGCTCTCATCTGTGCTCCAAAGCAGCAGACACTGACCTTTACATTACATTTTGATCCTATCTGTCGATGTCTTTGGTTGTTGCAGAAAGTAGTTTGCATTTTACCTTACAAAACAGCCTGCTGCCTCTTTTCTGTGAGGCTCTGCATAGGATGGGAGCTGCTCAGCTGTTTCCGGCTCTGGTTCCACAAGGACCCATAGAACGCCTGCTGCCGGAGCTGCCCCGTTCTCCATATTTGGGACCCTGCTTCCAGCCACACCACAGGCTCATGCAAGTGGTTTATCTGGGTGCTTCTGTATTATTTTTAGGGACTGTACATGCTAGGAAATTTCTGGCACCAGACAGGGGCAGGGGAATCGAGAAGAGCATCAGAGGGAAGCAGAGGCACTCAGGGAAGTGTAACAAATTCATTAGCAAGCGCTGAAAAAATTGAAGGCATTTGAAAATGCTTGGCAACTTGAAAAACTATTTGCATGTTTTGCTTTTACTTATCTAGAATATTAGATCACTACTTATAATTGAGTAATGTGTTAATATGCACGTAAAGCTATCCTGCCTCTAGGGCTGTTAGGTATAATTCCTGTCTCCACATCTGTTCTGTCCCTAAGAGGCAAGTGATTAGCATTGTCTGGATTCAGATCTTGGCTCTTGTTCATCAGATGGTGAACTGAGCTGGTCACACCCTCTCTGTGCCTTGGTCTGCCCATCACCAAGTGAACACTGCAGTGTCTCACAGCTGTCAGGATGGAGAAAGTATGAGCAGAGACCTAAAAGCTGTGCCTGTGAAATACTTAGCTTGTGGTGTAATTTTAATATTTACTCTTGGGGAAATTAAGTCATTATTTGTTCTCTCTGTTTGGAAATGAATTCATAACCTACTGTGGTGAAACAGGCTTCCTTCTCAGGAATGCCACACCAGTATAGTTAAGGGTGTGTTAATATCCTATAGGTTACATTCTATAGTTGTAATATTTCATCCTAGAAATAAGTTTTCATGTAGCCATATTATAGGGGAAGAAAAAGAATGTTAAAGGAAATGGATAAGGCTTGGATGCAACACATGCCCTCAGAAGTGCAGTGAGCACTTTACTGTCCCCAGGATCTCATGTGAGAATTTGTGACTGCTTGGAATGGAGCTGGGTACAGGCAAGGTATGCTCTTCCTATGTATGTGAGAGCAGCCATGTCGGTGTGTGTGTCTTTATGTGTATGTATGTATGTGTGCATGTATGTATGTGTAGTATGGTGTTACTACCTTAGAACAGATTTGTTGAGCCAGTCACGTGATTCCTTGCTGAGGACACACAGGTGACTGCAGTAGCCACTGCACATGGACAAGCTTGGACCTCTGAATGTGGCGCTGCTGCTGACCACGGCCCCTGTGTCCCCACAGGGAGTGGGAGGGCCGGCTGCTGCTGCTGCAGGAGATCTTGGATGAGTGGCTTAAGGTCCAGGCCACATGGCTGTACCTGGAGCCCATCTTCAGTTCCCCCGACATCATGTCGCAGATGCCTGAGGAAGGCCGGCGCTTCACAGCCGTGGACAAGACATGGCGGGACTTAATGAAGAGTGTCATGCAGGTAGGTAGAAAGCTCTGTGTGTGTGGTCATGTAGGTAAAGTGACCTGACTTGTGTTTTCAAAAATCCTTGGAAGCCATTATTGCTTCCAGTAAGCCGCCCACTCTCCCCTAGCACTTGCCTTCTAGCTCTTGGTTTAC
The DNA here is from genome assembly GCA_004027165.1 of Ctenomys sociabilis. Lineage (NCBI taxonomy): Eukaryota > Metazoa > Chordata > Mammalia > Rodentia > Ctenomyidae > Ctenomys > Ctenomys sociabilis. Next base: position 49,277 of record PVKA01014138.1, on the reverse strand, counting down.
AGTGCCACATGCAACGTCAGCAAGAGCAGGAGTGGACGGCTGCCCCAAGCATTCCTTGAGGCGCAGCCTGGGTGGTTACTCTGCAGGCCTGTAGTTCTCTATGGGGCTCTTAGCTACCTGTGCCCTAGTGGGAGCACCAGCAGCTTTCCCTGGGGGGGACCATGAAGAGTGGATTACAAAGAGAAATGGGGTACAGATGACTTGCAGAGTCCAGTAAATGCAAAGAGAACACACTAAGGAAATAAAAGCAGCTGCAGACTCAGCAGAGGGAGGCTGATGGTTTAAGCTATAGGAATTCAATAAAAACCAGTGACACTGAGAACAGCGTGCTTTTGTCCAGTTCAGAAGGCATTTATCTGAAGCATGGTTTGTGCCATATAAGATTAGAACAGGAACAACAGCTATTATATCTTACATAAATTTATGTATCTTTATGTAATTCACATAAAGATAAGTGAATTTCTGCATGGGTGTTTGGATCAAGTACTGTGCTGTAGGATAAGATGAGCATTATCCTAAAAGTTGTAAGACTTAAAATAAAAATGTGCACATTTATTATCTAAACTGAAAGTTGAGAGTATAACTCCAAATACTGATACTTTATTGATTTGATAGGAAAATATTCCAAGAGCTGGATGTAGGGTTGTTTTGTTTAGTAGGTTTTCTACATTTTATGTACTAGTGCTAGAACAAATGTGGATGAAGCAAACTCATAAAATTAAGCTCTGGAATTTATTCCATATTTTAAGGAAGTGTTAGTAAGTCACTTTGTAATACTCTTAACATCTCTGTCAGTATATTTTAAGTTTAATCTGCCGTGCATAGTTACCTTCCACAATGCAATACCTTTTATAACATGCACACATTTTCGTGTAGAAAGGGTAAAGTAGAAAAAAGAAAGGGTTAAGTACAGTGTCCTTTCATCTCAAAAATAAAAGGTAGGTACTTGTATTATTCTAATTAGTATAATTGTTATCTATTTTTAAAATGTGTTGCAGATAGTCTCTTAAAATGGCATGGTGCTGAGGAATTTTATAAGTATTTTAGGTCTTAGAAAGGGCAGTTATCCTAGAACTAGTAAATACAGTTCTTGATCCTGTAAAACTGCTGAAACAAAAATCAACCAATAAACAAAAAAATTTATTATTTCCCTCATTTCCAAATAAGCAGGGTTTGTTTTGGGGTCTTTGGTGATGGTTATCCTCCTGAACTGCCTTGCTTTCTTTCTCAGTGTGCTCGAATTCAGAGCAGCATTTATCAGTAGTCTCCAAAGCATCTGTATTTTCTCAGGAAGTCCAATGAGATGATCTGTGTAGCAGGGGCCAGAAGATTAATTGCTTGCCACAAAAGGTTATCACTTTCACTTCAAGATGTTCCTAAGGTTCTTTAAATGGTGTATGTTGCCAAGAAATAAAGCTTAAGAGGTTAAAAATAGAATGTAATTGCTCCGGTTAATATAAGTGGTTTGATTGAGCTGCCTCAGCAACTTGGGGTATAAATATGAGACCATTGTTATGCTTTGGTCCTGTATATTGGCCAGAGCCCCTTCGTACTAGAAGAAGCTCCCTTCTTGACCTCATGGTGCCAATTCTGCTTATCACGATAGCTTGGAAGACTCCAGTGGAACTGTTTCATGACCTCAAGCTCCTGCTTCCCTGTGAGCTTGCTCTCTTGATTTCCCCATGAAGGTGACACCAAAGCTGACCATGTGGGGACCCTGTGGGGATGGCTGTCGCATCCCATTCTCCTTCCTGTGAGGATCAGCTAGGCTTCAGATAGAGACCAAATGGCAAACAGGAGGGCAGGGGAGGAGGCGATGACAAGAAGAGGGAGAGGAGGGGGGAGAGAGACAGCAGTTCTGCAAAGTGGACCACTTCCTGTTGTGGTCGGGAGATGCAGCCCTCCTTGGAGGACACACAGCCCTGCTAGATAGCCCCGGGGCTATCTAGCTGCTGTGCCATTTTGTCTGGTTTTGCTTTTCATGCTCTGCATGTATGATGATCTGCCTGTCCTTTCTCTTCTTTTCAAAACTGTATTAAATTTATAAAGATATAAAATTGAGTCACCTGGATGGGATGCACCTGTACCTGGATCCAATGTGTTGTGTTTAGACCATGCTAACTACATTTTTCTGCTTGAGATTTGTGATTTTTATGGTAAAAATTTTGAAAATCCTTTCTTCCAGCTCTTTGAAATAGAGAGTAGTAGTAGTACTACTACTGTCATCTATGGCCACCCCACTGTACGCTAGCACCCTAGGACTGGCTTATTGTCACGGTACGGGCTGATCAGCTGACCCCTGTTTGCTCCTCATGATGGTGGAATAGTGGTGTGGCACATGAGCACCACCTTCTCATTTTCTGGTCATCGGCTGGTGGACCCTTGGAGGCTTCCATTGCCTGCCTGTTGTGAGTGGCACTGCGGTGCCCGTGGAATGCCTCTTCCACACATTCCCTTTCTCTGGGCGTATGTTGAGCAGGGGCTTGTGGGATTGGGGGTGGTTCTGTTTTTAATTTTTTAGGAACCTCCATCCTGCTTTCCATCATGGCTCTGTCAACCCACTTCCCAACAGCAGTGTGCAGACGCCCCATGCAATCACTATTGATGGGAGTCTTCTGCCTGCACATGTTTCCTGCTTCCTCAGTATCTCTCTCTGTTTTAAAATGTCTCTCTAGTGTTTCCTGGAGGCCTGGCATGGCCCCTCAGATGTGCTTATCTGGAAATGTCTTTCTCTCTCTCATTTCTGGAAGAGCTTTCCTGGGGACAGCATTTAGGGTAGGGGTGTTTTCATTCAGTCCTGTGAGAATCTCATGCTACTCTCTCCAGCCTGGGTGGCTGCTGTGGAAAAGTCAGCTGTTGGGAGAACTTGGAAAGCCTGTGTGTTTTGTTTCTCTTGCTGCTTTGAGAATCCTCTTTTCTGTCACCTTTGAGAGCTTCATTATAAGATGTCATTACGATCCAGATCTGGGATGTCCCCAAAGGCTCATGTGCTCAAGGCTTGGTCCCCATCTGGTGCCAATTTTAGAAGACAGAAACTGATTGGAGGAAGTAGGTCATTGGGCACATGTTTCTGATGAGAGGTTATTTCTCTGTTTCTCCCTCCAACACACACACATACACTATAATTTTCTGCCTTACCATAGTTAGTGATGGAGCCAGCCAACCATGTACTGAAACCCTTGAAGCCATGACTGAAAATATTTTCTTCTGTAAGGTATTTTGTCACAGGAATGGGAAGATGGCTGACACAGGTGCCTTGGATGAACTTGGCTGAGTTCAGTCTGACTGATAACCTTTGACCCACCTGTACTTGGATATCGTATCCTTTTCTAGGTTTAAGAAGTTTTCTGTTATTATTTCTTTGAATAAGCTTTAATTCTTTTTGTTTTCTATTTGTGTACTTTGAAACAACCTATCTTCAGGTTTACAGATAATTTCTTCTGTTTAATCTGTCTGGCCCATAATGTTTTCTATTGTGCTTCAAATTTTGCTTAGTGAATTTTTCAAGTCAAGAATTTCCTTTTTTGTTCTTTTAAAGTCACTTCTAACTGTTAATTTTCTCTGTTAATCATTGAGTCATTTTTCTGTTTTCTTTGATCTCACTGAGTTTCCTTAGAACTCTTCTTATAGTACTGATTACTATCTGATGTAGTGATATGAATCAGAAGTTTACTGTACGGAGGGAGCAAGGAACAAGAGCCTAAGGAAACTGGCTCCCTGTAGTTCCTGCAAGCTGGAGATAAGGGGGTAGCAGATTCCTGGAGGCCTTGCCCAGTCTGTTCTTTGTTCCTTTACCTGGGAAGTTACCAACCAGCTGGTGAATGCCAGAAGGCAATAGAGATAGCAGCTTGTTTACACCAAATTAGTTACGCACATTTCTTAGCCTGTTTGTGGCCCTCAATAAATATGAAAAGCTTCCCTGGCTCAGGGTTCACTTAGAGATTAATCTCAGCGAGACCCCTGTGGCCGATTTCATCCAGCCTTGCTGTCAGTCTTTTCACGGCTCTGAACATTCTACAACAATTGAGATTTGTTTCTGGATTTAGGCACTAGTGAGGTCAAGGTTTCCTGGAAGCTCCTGGTGCTTGAGGGCATGTGCAGTCATCTGGGCGTTGGAAGATTTACTCCATCTTCCTACATCGGCTTTGTGCCTGTCTTTCCAGATCTTCTAAGAAAACTGCGTATTTTCTTTGAATCTGTAGTAACTTCCCCTATCAGCAGACAGTGACACTGAGGAAAAGCCAGCCAAGAGCCTGCTGCAGGTTTGGAGTTTGCCAGGAGTTCCTGATGTCAATGACTCAGTCTTAGAGGGTATGCGAAGCCCATACTGGTGACAGATCCACAGTTGATGAGCTCTTCTGAATGAAGCAGGAGAGTACCTAGGAGGGTATTCCTCCCTCACAAGTTTCTCCCTGGAGGACAAGCCCTGCCACCACATTCACAAGTCACTGGCCTGAGGTCAGGCGGAAGTCCTCCTGGTTCTGGACACACTCATGGGCCTAGCTTATGTCACACTCAGAACCCAAAGACTGCAGTGCTATGGGATGCCTGCTGCTGGCCAGCTGCTCGAGACCCCTGTTCTAGCCACAGCTGATGCTGGAAGAACAGAAGCCCAGGAGGCTGCACCACACATTTGTCCTGGCTGTGGCTTTTCAGAGGCTCTGTCTGGGGGTGGGCCTGAGGGTGGGGCTCTTTGGTCTGCAGTTTGTGGAGGCAAAGTGTGCAGGTTGGCTCAGGCTAGACAGATAAAGATGTGCATCATGAGCATTTGTGTGGCTGCATCTTCAAAATGACCTTGCTGCATGTCTCTGAGGTGGGCCTTGGTGGTACCTGGCATACAGTGCAAAAGCCACAGACTTAACTTTTGCTGTTGGTCTTTGAAATGAGCAGTCTTGCTACAGGCAAGTCTTCATGGGTCAGATGCTTCTGGACCAGGTCAGTATAGCAAGGATTTGAAATACAAGGAATGTGACATGGGCTGACTTGTTGCAGAAGCCCTGGGAAATTTGAGGAAATAACAATTCAAACTTTTAAATTCTCTTCTTACAGTGTATTAAGAGGACTATGACTGCACTCAAAGAGTCTCCTATTTTTTATGGCTATAAATTTGATGTAAATAAAAAAAATTAGAGTCTAATCCAGTAGGTTGACAAATTACAGTGCAATTTAATTGATAGCTTTTCTGGAGCTATTGTGTGAAAGGTAATTTCTTTACTGAGATAGTAAGATCTGAAAATGGAGACACTGAGATTAATTAGTCTAGTTCCTGGTTGCCTGAACTCATACACTGCCTGTGTCCCATTGCTGTGAACCTTGGCAGAGCTCTGCAGCAATAGGAGCAACAGTGGTAATGGTACTTGGACGGGGAGAAAAGAAACTAAGGTAGAAGTGGCCACACACGTTGGCTAGAGTGCATGTAGCAGAGGTGCTGGCTGTGATGTGTTAGTCAGGAGGTCTGAAGAGTTCTGTTCAGCTGTCTTGTTCCAGACTTAACCACTTTGATGGCCTGTGTCTGTGACCTTGATATAGTAGAAGATCCTTGATAAGCTTTAAAAAAGTTAGAGCTCACTTTATAAATGTCAAGATAAAATAGCTTTGCACCTTCTGGACGTGGGAATGACATACCCCATTTATGGATGGTCTTAAAGAACAACAGGAAGGGAATCCTTACCAGTACCCTGTCTATGAGTACATTGGTTTGCTTGCTTTTTAAACATTGCTGGGAAAGAGAGGTGATCAGTAGTGTGGATCAGCATTGATCATGGTGAATTCAAGTCAGATTATGCAAACCAGGACTGAGAAGAACAAGACTGAAGGAATTGTTAGAGGGAAGTCTGGGGATGAGGTATGGAAGGTGTCGTTAGAATAGACAACGATAGGAACATGTTTAGGTTTTGTGTGAATGTGTAATAATAGGTACCTCTGCAAAAGGAAGCACTTAGCTCTCTGGCTGGCTGACTTTGTATGTCAAGCAGCATATGCCAAGGTGTGGAAAGAGAATAATTGTGTAATATATTATCTAAACTGGAGAACATTTGAGAGGTAAGGACATTAGTAATCTGGGAGAACAAGTGCAAACCACAGTGCTTCTCATCAAATCAGGCTATGTGGTCACTTGACTATAAAGAAGTCACAAAGGCAGGGTTAGAATTGCGGACATTAGGGAGAGGTTGGCTCTGTGGACGCCCCCTCACCACAGTGCTGAGGGCTGGAACTGCTGACAGTAGAGATTAATGTGGTAGTCCTGATATGACACCATGCCTGGAGGGGCGGGGCAGCTACAGAGGGGACCTGAATGATGAGCTCACCTTCAGTGTGGAAGGGGCATTGATGCATCTATGCCACGTGGATTCCCCCCTGCTTGGTTCTGCCAACACTACCATATCATATTCCCAGTCATAGATTCCACACAGCACTGCTCTGTCAAGGAACTGGCATTACCAGGGACAAGTATCCATTGCCAGTGCTCAAGAGGTTGACAGCCCTGCTGTGAGCACTGCAAAAGTGGAGGGGCTCCTATGGAGAACTCACTTGCTGTGCCTTCGGGAAGACAGCAGTCCGTGGGCCTATGATGCATCTCTGGGGTTACACACACACACACACACACACACACACACACACACACACACACACCATGTATGCAGTTTATCTCACAGGCATGGACATACAAGTAAAGCTTCTCACCACTTTACCCAATAAGATGCCCCCAGCTTCTTTTCTTAATTTTTGCCTTGCTAGTTGGTACTAGTAATGATATGCTTAAGCAAATAAGTACTCTTTTATCTGAGGGAGAAATGCCTCTGGTTTCACTGAGTAGGAAATTCTCGATCTATTCACTCTTTCATTTATGTCTCTGTTCTTATGACCTTCCACTTTACTTACTGACTGCCAGCCACACTATTTTATTCCTCCCCTTCTCACCTTCCTTTTCTTCCTCCTCTTTTTATAATCACACATACCAAGCACTTCCTTTCCTGGGCATTCCACTGGCTGGACCCTTTTTCTGGAATATTCTGTCTCTAAATATATGTGTGCAGCAATACTTTGCTCTCTTGAAGCCTTTGCTCAGCTATTACCTTCCCAAAGAGGCTCAGTTGAGCACCCTGTTTGACACAGGCCCACCTTTGCCTTTTGGGACACTCCTCATCCACCCCTTTTCTTTAGTCTAGTCCATCTTCCAACTTGATTACTGCATGTCCACCATAGAGATGCTTTGGTTCTCAGATCACTAGACAGAAGCAAACACTTCAATAAAAGTGATTCAACATTTTTGGTTTCCTCACAAATATGACTTAGGTGGTTCTGAGCCTATACAGGTGGTCTGAAAAGAGCCTCTACACAATTTTAGTAAAAACTACTTTGTTGTTTACAAATGCTAGTACTGCTGAGCTCTCGAGGAGCCATGACCCTGATGCTGGCAGTTGCTGGCTGATCAGGGTGCAGTGCCTGCGAAAGTCTGGAGTGGCTGGGAAGTTTTTCAAAACAAGACAGCAAGAGTGTTCACCACCTCAGTGAGTTCTCTGCATGAAAGGTTGCCATGAGCACGTGGTGCTACCTGGCAGCATTTACCCACACAAAGACTGCAGAGCTGGGGTTGCTCATCTCCAGCCCTGCTGCTAGCAGCTCATCTTCTGTAATAAAAGGTTTGCTCTCATTTTAATCATGTTTCCAGTGTATCCACCAGGAGTAGACTCCTCAGGAATCTACTTCACTTGCGCACCCATGGGAAGCAGCTTCTCATCTGTTAAAGTTTTATCCTGAGACTAAAGCAATCAGGTTGCATCATCAGATTCCTGTCCAATTCCATTTCTGTTGTTGTTTACACCATATCCTCAGTTGCTCCCCACACTAAAGTCTTGCACCCTTCAAAGTCATCCATAAGGATTTGAATCAACTTCCAAACTCTGGCTGAGATTAATATTCTGGCCTCCCATGAATCATCAAGTTCTTAACAGTGTCTAATTGGTAAACATTTTCTACAGGGCTATTTTTTTTTCAGGGTTTTTTTTTAAGGGCTTTTTATTTACTTTGCCCAAGTCTGTCACTATCTATAGCTGGTATCACCTTACAAACAGATTTATTATATCTTTAAATTTCTCAAAAGTCAAATTGCTCCTTTATTCTTGGGCTCTGGAATGGATGTAGTGTTGCTGGAATAAAAACAGCATTGATCCTAGATATATCCATAAGACCTTGTCAAACAATGTTGTATTTTGAAAGGAATCTTTTTTCTCTGCTTAAATTTTTCAGCAGTCTATGTTGACCAGCAGGCTGAATGATCCATCTATAGAGCACAGGATGGGTAGGTTTAGAAGGATTCTGAAGGCTTCTGGAATTATTGTAATGGAAAATAGGCATCAGCTTTGACTTAAGCACCCCAGCTGTCTAAGCATCTCACAAGAGTGAGTCTGTGCTTTAAAACTTTGAAATCAGGCATTGACTTTTCCTCACTAGCTATGAAAGATACAGCATCGTCTTCAACAAGACCATTCTATCTGTAATGAATAATCTGCTCTTCATTGGAGACACATCACCAATTGCCTTAGGCCTGGGCAACACTGCATGGTCTATATCAGCACTACCTGGCATGTTTGTGGTCTGGAGACAGCTTCTTTCCTTAAACATCAAGAAACAACCTTTGTTAGTTTCAAACTCTTCTGCAGCTTCTGCACCTTTCTCAGCCTTCACAGCATTGGCAAGTGAGGGACTGGCTGGGGGTGACTGTAGGCCTAAGGGCCCTGCTGTGGCTGGTTTGGTCTGCCCAGACCTCTCAGGCTTTGTTCCCATCAGTCATAAGGAGGCATTACAACCTTGTTATCTATGCAGTCTCGAGTGGTGCTTTTGATGTCCTTGAAAGGCTTCCCTCGCTTTCCCAGTTGGGCACCCATTTGGCACAGGGATCCTCACTCTTGGTTTGTCTTGGCTTTCAGGGCACTCTTCTCATCAAACACAATTATATTTAACTTTTGATTTAAAGCAAGAGACCTGAAACTTTCCCTTTAACCTTAGTACTTAGGGGCCATCACAGGGCTATTAAGTGACCTAGTTCCAACATTGTTGCATGCCAGAGACAGGAAGGGGTGGAAAGAAATGAGGCATAGGCCATCAGTGGAGTAGTAGGAGACAGATCTGGGGCTGGTTCATCGGTGGAGTAGTAGCAGACAGACAGTGTTGATTTAATTTGTCACTTAGTGTGGGTGCAATTTGTGGTGTTCCCCAAATGATTATGACATGAACGTCAAACGCCACTGATCACACATCACCATGACATCTAGAATAATAATGGAAAAGTCTGAAATACTGTGATTATCAAAATGTGACAGAGACAGGAAACGAGCATTTTCTGTTGGAGCAGTGGTTGCAGAGAGCTCACCGGACACAGGGCTGCCCCTGCCTGCCATCGCTGAGACTGAAGCTCAGTCAGAACAGCTCCTGGCGGACATGCGGATGCTGTAGAGTGTGGTGTCCGGTGTCCACCCTGCATGGTGTCCTGCGTCCACTTCCCTGCAGAGCCTGGGGTTTTAGTGTTGCTAAATGGCTTGGGTGCCATTACCACCCAAGCACTGCACATGATGCCAGGGCACAGCAGGCCCTGTCTAGATGGTGCTGAAAGAGTAAATGAGTAATTGACACAGACCCATTTGTTGCTAGTTCTGAGAGGATTCTAAAAAAACCCTGAAAACTCTATTTTAGATGATTGGGCCCTGAAGTCCACATTAATCCTAGAAAAGCCCTGGGTCTTGATAATTCCTTCTTCTAATGAGGTCAGAGAAGCCTGAAACTACAAGGGGTTCACACTTGTATTCATTCAACTGCATTTCCTTTGTTAATGCAGAGCAGCTAATGAGGACCTCACTAATTTAACATTGCATAAGAAGGCCTGATGACAAAGTTTGTGCTTTTAAAGGTTTCCTGAGTAGGTGGGAGCTTAATTCTCTTAAGTATATACAAGTGTGTTTCCTGTGACGTTCCCTCACAACAGTAGTTAGAAAACTCTGTGTTCTAAAGTTTCAGTTGCCTTATTCCATATCATTTCATTTGAAAATATCAGAAATCAACCTGGAGATCATCGTTCATGTTAATGAGATTTGTGGTACTTGGCCAGCAAAAGAAGACCCTTACGAGTTATAAAATTGTTTTCTTTAGTCAGAAACAGGACAGTAACTCCTTTTTCCCCAAGCTTAGTAAACATAAAATGTCAAGGGAGGCATTCCAGGCTCAGAATCTGTGGTGGTGCTGGTCCCAAACACCCAGCACGCTGCGGTGGTCTCAGTCCATGGTCGTCTGCTGCAAGGCAGGAGCAACATGGTGGGAGGACAAGGCGGAGCAAAGCCCTGGGGTAAATGAGTCATGGTGGCTGGGAGGCAGAGCAGGGTGGCGGTGCCTGAGGGGAAAGGACTTGTAACAGATGAGGAACCAGAAGCCTAGGGGCTGGGAAATAGCCCAGTGGAGTAAATGCTTTTCTGGCAAGCACAAGGGCCTGAGTTTGATCCCTAGTACCAAACCAGAAAGAAAGAGTAGAACCTGAAGGCTCACCCCCGTAGCCCACCCAGACACACCCAGAAGTGGGAGCTGCTCACCCCAAGGGGGCCTCAGGAGTCTTGCTGTCATGAGCAGCTGCAAGTTCTAGCATCTTCGCATTGTTTCCGAGAGCAGAGCTAATTAGTAGCTGCCAGCCGCAGCGCAGAGCAGCACGGTTCTTTGGGTTCCTCCAAACATCTGCAGGCCTTCCCTCGCCTGTGTGTGCTCCACAGCACACACTCTTGCATTGCCTGCTCTGTCCCAGGGTCTGATGGCCACGCCTGAAGGGGTTCAAAGTCAGGTTTATTTTACTATAATAAATATGCAGGTTAGAAGATGTTCATGTGGTTTTGCGGGTTTTTCTTTTTTTAAGAGCATACAGAATAGTTTTTAAAAAACCACAGAATTTCACTGCATAAAATGTTGTTGTATAATGTTGTCTTCAAATTCTTTGTTTAGATTAACAGATATAAGCATGCAAAATTGGTTTTAAAAATGTTACAAGGAATTAAAAAGAAGAAAAAGAAATTAAGCACGAATGTCTCCTTTCAGAAATCAGCAGTACAGTTATCCAGGCTATCCTGTATACATACGTAAACATATCTTTTTCCCTTCCTTCCTTCTTTCTTTTGTCCTTTCCCTCAGTCCACTTGATCCCTCCCTTTGAGCAGATTCTTTCCCTTTCACAGTATCCACTGTAACTTTCAGACTGTACTTACTCTTTCAGGTCCTTGCACTGGCAAGACAATGTGATGTTCGCCCATGCAGGTCTGATTTATTGCACTTACAAGTATGGTCTCGGGTTGCAGCCATTATAACATGTTCGTTTGAACTCCACAAAACTGTTGAAGTGATATAGATGTCACATATGGCAATATAAATGTCTCATTTCTCTGCTCCACACTGTCTGTCTGTCCATCTGTCTCTGCTGAGTTGGGGCAGGAAGGGGGAGAGAGGACACCTCCCAGGAACCATGTTAATCACTTCAGATATGTTATCTAGCTTGGTCTCAACCCAGCTCTGAGCTCTTATCTCTATTTTAAAGAGATTAAGCAAATGGTCCAACGTCATACAGGCACGAAGGAACAGAGCTTGGGACAGAACCCAGAAATGAGTGCCTCTCCCTGTGTGAGGTGGTCTTTAATATGGGGAAGGAAGCTTAGTTTCTGGGCCTGAGGTAGCTGCATTTATGTACTGTTTCCTTAGATCTGATATATGTAGGTTTGTAACTGCCATAACCAGCTTAAAGAAGAGAGGTTGATCAGCACTCATGGTTACAGACATCTCAGTCCACGGTCGGCAGCCCCAGGGCAGGAACGTGGTGGCGTGGGGTGCGTCAGAGGGAGAGCGTGGAGAGTGCCCGAGGGGAAGGGGCTGGAGATCTGGAGCTCCTATTCTGGGTTTTGCATTTTCAGATTGATAATGTTCAACTGAAAAATGTTACAAAACAAAGATTCTGAAATCTGAAACACTCTGATCCTAAGCATTTCAAAGAAGTACTGCTGCTGCTGCTACCACTGCTAAAAAATTATTTCAATGCTCAGTCTTTTAGTTTGTTTGAAAATTATACTTAGCAAAGGAAATACGACTTTTTAAAGACTGATTTTTTTTTGTGAGTGTGTGCAGGGTCTCACGTAGTAGACTGGACTTGTAGTGCTCTTCCTGTTTTTAGCCTCCCCAGGGCTGGGATTATAGGCATACACCACTCTGGACTGGGTTGCTGGCTCAGCATGCCTCGAGGGCAGGGCCAGTGTGGCATTTGGTGCCAGGGATCAAACCCCAGCCTCTGTGCTTGCTTGAGCAAGTGCTTAGTCCACTGAGCTATCTTGTCAGCCCTAAAACTAAATAACCTTTTAGATGTCATCAAAACAGCAATTTGGCAATAAATTATTTTGGCAAGAATAAAACAAATAAAAGGGCTGGCCAGATAGTTCAGCGGATTAAAGCACTTGCTTAGGCAGACACAGAGATTGAGGTTTGGTCCTGGAGTGCCATGCTGGCCCCACCCCCGAGGCGTGCTGAGAGTGATTGAGATTGGGTGTGGTGTGTGCTCTTGTTAATCCCAGGATTTGAGAGGCTGAAAACAGGATTGCTGAGTCTAATCTATGTAGTGAGAACCTGTACATACTGTATAAATACATAAAATACATTATTAATTTGTGAAAAGAATTTTTCCTTGTATTGACAATTCAGTTTTTTCTTAAACAAAGAAAGGAAGTTTTCCAGTAGATGGCGCTCGAGGAACACTAGTCTCGTTTTTTGGATTTGCATTTATTCAAGTATTCTCTATTGGGTTGGTTAAATTGCACATTTTAAATTATATCTTGAGTCTTTGTGTGTGTGTGTATTCAATGTTTATTTGAAATATAAAACTTAGTAAATAAAATACCCTTAACGAGTTGTGTTCTAAAGATAAGTTGATCTAATTTTATTGCATATTTTAAATATTTCTCTTTTATTGAGAAAATAGGTATTAATGATAATTATTTTGCCCTGAGATTAAACTTTTGTGTTTCTGATTTACATTGTTTATAATTCAAAGCAAAGCAAGAAATTATCTCTTTTTCTTTTTGGGGATATTCAAAGTACATAAAAATGTTTCAGAGATTCATGTGATAAGAATAAAATTCTTACGTGAAACAATTTACAACTAAAAGTTTTGGTTGATCTTTCAGTCTTAGCTGAATGTGAAAATAAGTTTAACTCACTGTTATTAAAAGTAGTTTTTATTTTAAAAATAATATTCTTTTATTTTAATGTCACATGAATTTACTAAAATGCCCTGCCATATTAATGAATACCTAATGCATTTTCATATTTATTATATGATCTGGTTTTTGAAATTTGTATTGCATTTTAATGCCTTTTGGGAAGCGTTTTAAAACTTTATTAGTAAAGAAGTTCTTTAATTTTGTTAATGGTAAACACTCAGTTTGGAATTATATGACCAAGAATAGGCATGGATGGTATTAGTTGTGCATTAAGGGAAACAGGAAGAAAGACTGTTAGCTGGGTAGGGCACGTGTGTGATCTCAGCACTGACGCAGGAGCATCGCATCGCTGTGAGTTCAAGGCCAGCCTGCGCTACATAGTGAGATCCTGACCTAGAGAAAAAAAAAATCAACTCTGTCTAGACAGCATGTTAATATATGTTTCTATTTTAATATTTATATCATATTTAAAACCTATTTGTAATAGGTATCTAATATATATTTAATAAGATTCTTATAGACCAGTGGTTAGTGTACAGACAGAACAGTCAATGTACTCTTTTTATTTAAAAAATGAGGTCTTTGGGCTGGGGAGATAGCTCAGAGGTCTGAGCACCTGCCTGGCAAGGGTAATGACCCGGGTTCGATCCACATCACTGCATGCCGTGCTGGCCACAGAACTGGGCATGGTGAGGCACTCCTGTAATCCCAGCACTGGGGAGCCTGAGTCAGGAGGATCACCATGCGTCCAGCAAGGCCCTCTATCAAAAACAAAACAAAACGAATTTTAAAAAAAATTAGTTCTTAGTATTAGCTGTCATTATAATTGTTATTTTGAGCTCTGCAGCACAAAAGAAAACTCTTAAGCTCTTGATTTTTTAAAAAATGTTCTTGGTTGTTGCAAGGTCTTGCTGTGCAGCTTGGATGCGCGGGGCCCTCCTGCTCTCAGCCTCCCCCACTCAGATTAGAGGTGTGAGCCACCACACCTGGGCGCTGGCTCAGCCCGCCCTGGGGCAGGGCTGGTGCAGCATCTGGTCCAAGTCCCTGAGCTTGCCTCAGCTTGCCTGGCTGTGCCTAAGCGGGTGCTGTAGTCTGCTGAGCTATCTTGCTGGCCGCTAAGCTCCGGATTCTTTTCAGCCACTTTGAAGCAAGCTCTCACAGCGGCACCGGGTGTCATGCACTGATCCCACATCCCACAGCTGGCTGGCGCAGTGTCATGGGCACTGTGGAAAGAGCCAGCTTGGGCAGACAGTGATGTGGCTCTGCAGGCCACAGCTGATGAAGTTTGTAGAAAGCTTCCTCTCGGCTCTCAAAGCACTTTGTTAACTTTTCAAACTATGGTTATGAAAAAAGTAGTTGCATTAATATATTGTTGAGAATGTATTCAAAATAATAATTTTTGATGATTTTTAGAGTACTTATCAAAATCTGAGAGATGAGAAGGCATCCCCCACATTTTCTTTTGCCCACATTTCCAGAGTCTGCCTCTCTCTACCTCTCTGTCTCTGTCTCTATCTCTCATTCTCTCTGTTTCCAGCAACGTGGCTCAGTATCAAGTGGTTAGAAGGCTGGGTAGACCAAATGTTCATCTAGGAATTTACATATCCTTCCTTTGATTAAAAATGCAAAGCCTCAGGTAGATAAATTATGCAAAGTTATTGTCTAATGTTTTTGAATCGAGTGTATTCTCTTTCATTTTTAGAATAAACATGTCCTGACAGTTGTAACTATTGACAGAATGCTGGAAAGGCTGAAAAAAAATAATGAACTTCTGGAACTCATTCTTAAAGGACTGAATGAATATTTGGAAAAGAAACGTCTCTTCTTTCCCAGATTCTTTTTCTTGTCAAATGATGAACTTCTTGAGATATTATCTGAGACTAAAGATCCCACTAGGTAACAGCCCAGGACTAAGTCTATCTGCTTAAGTTTAATTTTTAGAATAAGAGGAATGTAATAATTATACAAGTCATGCTTACGTAATCATTTTTCTTCAAAAGTACTTTATTGTCAACAATCAGTGTCGTGAAATGATGCTTTATCCTGTGCATTTGTGCTCACCAGGCATGCACTGTACTTTACCTATTTGTTTACTGTCTTCCTGTAGCAGTATGTGGGCTCCATGCTGCTGAAAAGGCAGTGAGTAAAGAATTTGTTGAACAAATTTATTTTATATCTTGTGCTTTCAGAGAAGGAGTCAAAGAGTCCAGGTTTTTTAAAAAAAAGATAAATTTAGGTTCAGATTTCTATCTGAATTTTATACACTG
The DNA here is from genome assembly GCA_004027165.1 of Ctenomys sociabilis. Taxonomy (NCBI): domain Eukaryota; kingdom Metazoa; phylum Chordata; class Mammalia; order Rodentia; family Ctenomyidae; genus Ctenomys; species Ctenomys sociabilis. Next base: position 33,778 of record PVKA01014138.1, on the reverse strand, counting down.
CTTCTTTTTTCCAGTTTGAAAGATGTATGCAACTGGTTATTGGTAATGTGCCAGAAATGAGGGGCTGAGTCATTGCCATCCATATTACGTTGAATAGACTAACAGTTGGTTATGACAGAGCAGTTGATTGAATAAACTGCAGAGCACTTAAAATATTGAAGGACTTAAAGGCATAATTTTCAAGCAGTCTCTGGAAATTTCACTTGTAATGACTATGTTAGAATAGTGTTGAAGAGTCTTTAAATTAGTATATTTATCTGTTAGTTAAAAGTGGTTTAGACCAAGTATAGTGGTGCTTGGCTATAATCCCAGCTCTCAGGAGGCTGGGCAGGAGGACTCCACTAAGCGTGAGCCAGCCTGAGCTGCATAGTGAGTTCAAGGCCATCCTGAACTGTATAGTGAAACCCTGTCTCACAGAAACAGATTTTTATTGCTCCTTTGAGCACCTTTCAATATATTATATTGAAAATGAAGACCCACAATGTCTCTCTCCTTGGTAGCTTTATTATCATTTTGACTTTATAGCTCTTTTGTGATTGCTCAGTTAAAACTGACCTCTTCTTGGAGTGTCACTCCATGCAGGCAGAGACTGTTTTGTCTTGCTGTGTGTTTGTTTTGGGGCTCAGCCTTTCATCCAAGCACAGGTCTAACTCTTAGTGTTCTTTTGTGGATTTGAAAAGCATACAGGATGGATGGATATGTGAGACGACACTTTCACTTAGTTCATCCTTTGCATTCATTTTCCCGGCAGGGTGCAGCCTCACTTGAAGAAATGCTTTGAAGGAATTGCGAAGGTCGAGTTTACAGAAACGCTGGACATTACGCACATGAAGAGCAGTGAAGGCGAGGTGGTGGAGCTCATGGAGACCATTTCCACCGTGAAAGCCCGGGGCCAAGTGGAGAAGTGGCTGGTTGAGCTGGAGAGAATCATGATTAGCTCCATCCACAAGGTAGCTGCGTGTGCTTGCTCCTGTTTCGAGAAAGGCATGATGGAGGGCCTGTGCTGTTAGAGATGTATCCTCAGCAAATGCATGGTTCCTTAGCCAGAGGTCAAGGCCTGAATGACCATTTTAGCAGTAACATAAATTGCGGGCAATAGAAGGGCTGAGGTGGTTATTTGGTTGAGATTCACTTCAAGTGGGACAAACTGCTATCCGTGCTACCTAAGAAAACGCACCTCTTGCATTGCTGACTGTCACATAATAATTAGGCACACTGTGTGCATGCTGTCCTTTCCACCTGTCCTTGTGCATGCTGCCCTGGAGCTCACATCAGTCCCCTTCAAACGCATGCATCTTACCTTTCTCTACAGTGTGAGACTCGTAGCAGAGTGCTGCAGCCCTACCTGCTTCCCCCAGCTGATGTAACCGTGTGTTCCACGTCACGTCAATCACTGTTAGCTCAGCCATCTGGTAGTGGAGAATTTAAGTTGTGCCACCAAATAAAGACTGAGCACCTCTGCTTACTTTTCCACTATAATACGGGTTTAGTGTTCAACTTTTTAAGAATAAAATCTATGATGGAGCAGGGAGCATGAATGAAGCCTAGTAAATTAATGTTTCATAGACTCCCATATATTATTGCTAAAATTCAATGGGATCTGAATGTAATATCATTGTGTGTCTAAATGTTTTTCTTATCCTAAATATAGCTTTAATGCCTCCCACATAGTATTTTCCAGCATATATAAAATCTTTTGGAAGTTTACATTTTCTCCATATATATATATCTGTATATATATATTAAGGTACTATCCACCGAGTTGAATATATATATATATATATATATGTTATGTATATTATGCTATATTAAGGTACTATATATTAAGGTACTATCCACCACCAAGTTGGGTTTTTTATTTAATGATCTATTTTCTTGTGGATAATTTCTTTTTGCTATGTGTCAGATCCCTGGGCTCAGGAGAAAGAGTTTTGTGGGCCTTGAGAAGTGCGGACCTGTAGCATGTCTGTGTGACCACAGTGACAGAGGAGTCCGCATCAGCCACTGATCAGCAGCCCTGAGTTGGGTCCTAGAGTTTGCTAGTAGTGGTAACTCATTGCTATAGATATGTCTGTTACAATTCCCCCTGTACTTAGTTTTGTTTGCCAAAGTGCTTGGAAGAAATATTTTAGTTTATTGACCATTACTGTTTCTTTGTGCAGTATCCTCACTTCACTTGGCCTCATTTTGATTGGCCTATGACTTGGACCCTTTGCCCGTTTTATCTTCGAGCAGACCCTTGATCCAGTTTGATCTTAGTTTGGTAGGTAGTGAGAGAGATGAGTCTAAGCGCAGCCCTGTGCGCCCGGGCGGCAGCATTCCCAGCACCACTTACACGCAGATCGTCTCTCCTCCAGTGAGTGTTCCTGGCCCCTTCTAGACCAGCAGGACTGAGAAGAGGGTGCAACCGCAGAGCAGGAGGCGCCTCCTCCTGGGGGCTGACTGTGGAGCAGGAGAGGAGCTGGTCACATGTCTGATGAATCTCATTTGAAATGATTTGAATTTATTTTTTTATCATAAAATTACTCATCATATTCAATTAAAAGATATATAGGATATCTTTGGCTAAAACTGTTTAACTATTTTATATAATATAGTTCATACAAGTGAGTGATGTATTGGCAACATAAAATGCTATGTAAGGGCCGGCCAGATAGCTCAGTGGACTAAAGCACCTGCTTAGACAGAGTGCAAAGGCTGGGGTTCCAACCCTGGCGTGCTGTGCCAGCCCCATCCCCAGGGACTATGCTGAGATAGTGACAGACTGGGCATGGTGGCACGTGCCTGTAATCCCAGTACTTGGTAAGCTGAAAACAGGAGAATCACTATGAGTCCAGTCAACATACTGAGACCCTATAGACCTTGTACTAAAATGCATTAAAAAAAACACATTCATAGAATGTTATGCAATGCAATATCTGTAAATATATGATTTAAATAGTCATATTTTATGCCATTCTTTCATTGCTGGCTTAAAATGTTGAATCTAGCTTGGCAGTTGTACTTTTTGGTGTGCAGCATGTCCCAGGCCCTGTTCATCACCGGCGTTTTCCTTCCCTCCCTAGGTAATCCGAAGTGCGATTCTGGCTTACATGAACAACGAGCGGATCCACTGGGTGCGGGAGTGGCCAGGCCAAGCTGTTCTCTGTGTGTCCCAGACCTTTTGGACAAGAGAAGTGCAGACAGCCATCCCAGCGGGGCTGCAGGTGAGCTCTCAGCACCCCACATTCCAGCAGTTTCTCAAAAGCTACACTACGAAAATCTCCTTACTCCAAACACCAGGTGAACACGAGAGTCACTCAGAGCTCTGCTTGATGCTACAAGCAGCAGATTACAGAAGTTAGATAAAATTCCAAAGCACACATATGCAGAACTCATACACATAATTATCCAGAATTTGTCTAAACCACTAGTTCATTCACATTATGTGAAAGTACTACAACATGGACCCTCAGTAAAGTTATTGTGTATGTTTTTGAGTCTTAAAATGTAGGGAGATAGTAGGACTAAGAAATTTCCTGAGTGCAGATTAGGTGGATACAAATTAGTATAATTCTCCTTTGTACCTTGGCTAAGACTACCCTATACACACAAGGAGTCAGCTGATTTTCTCTATTTCAATTTTAATACATTTATTTTTGAATAATGTTTTGAGTGATAATGTTAACTATTTCCATAGTTTAACAAACCTGAATGTATGAATTTAATATTAATTAGATAGCTACCATTAATTAAAAACTGAAATTATACTCACTGCAAGTTGTGTCCTTGAACTAGGACTTTAAGTGAGTCCAGTTTTGAGTTGACTGATGGTTTAATTGGAATCTAATAATTATAGACTTTTTTTTCAGTATCAGGGATTGAACTTGGGACCTTATGCTTGCCAGGAAGGCATGTATGTCACTGAGCTATACCCCCTGCTCTGTAATTATAGATTTTTAGTTTAAAACCGTGACAGTGGTGGGTATAGTGGTACACGCCTGCAATCCCAGCACTTGGGAGCCTGAGGCAGGAGGATCACTGTGAGTTCAAGCCCATTCTGGGCTACAAAGTGAATTCTATACAGTCTATACAGCATAGTGTGAACTTGTTTTAAAAATAAAACAAAATGAAAAATCATGACCTTGGCCAGGTTGGTGGTGCATACCTGTGATCCCTGCACTTGGGAGGCTGAGGCAGAAGGACCACCACAAATTTGATTCTGCATAGGAAGACTCTGTCTCAAAAAAAAAAAAAAAAAAAAAAGATTAATTGACTGACTGACTGAGACAGGGTCTCACTGTGTAGCCCAGGCTGGCCTTGAACTCATACCAGTCTTCCTATCTCAGTCTCCTGCACGCTGAGATCATAAGCATGTGTCATCAGGCCCAGTTATGACCATGACTTTTAAATATATTTTGACATGGAATTTGTATACATGTTAATCACTTTCTAGTCACTGGCAAATGCCCAACAGCAGAACATAGGGGAGGACAGATGTATTTGACCCACAGTGACAGAGGGTCCTATCCATGGTTTTCCAGCTCTGGTGTAGGGACAAGGTGGGTGGGCCTGGTAGAGGAAAGGCTCTCAGCTCGAAGCTGCCAGGAAGCACAGAGGAGAAGGGGAGCCAGGCAGAGAGCCGCGCCGTCCGAAGGCACCTTGCTAGGGCCCGCCCCTTCCAGCCAGGCTCCACCTCCCCACAGCACACATGGCCCATCCATGATCAGCCCACTGATGAGTACAGTGACCCCATGATCCTGTCACCATCAAAAGCTCCATGATTGCCACATGAGACTGTGGGGTGACATTTTAGATCCACTGTGGCTCCATCTAACGATGCAAAATGAGTTAAGTCCCTTTTTAAGGGTTGCCAAAAGGAATTGCTGGAGATTCAAGGAAAAGCTAAGCTGTGAGCCCCTGTAAAAGTCACAAAATAAGTTAAACACTTCCACCATACAGTGACATCGGGTAAATACTCCCACTGCAAAAAGGAGGATTAGGGGAGTGCAAAGGAGTTGAGAAAACTAAAAGCCAGCAAGGCACCTCACAAAATCTCCTAGCTCCATGTTCAGCTCCCAGAGTGGTGGGTTTTGGGGGATGCTAACTCCTAAGAGATTGGGCAGCTCTGCCCCATGACATTGCTGGTGGTGGCTCTCATGACCGTCTCCTCAGGGAGGATCTGCTCACAGCCCATGGCTCCCCTCAGCAGACATGCTGCATTCCTGGCGTTTCCAGCTGCATGGGTTTCCATTGTACCTTTCTCTTCTCTCTCATAGTGTTCACACATTCACTGCTTGGCCTCCTACACTTCCCTTTGAAAGCTGGGTTGAAAACCCGTGACCCCATGCACGCTTGCATTCTGCACACCTGAAAAACTGGCACAAGTAGATGATGCCAAAGTATGCTACCAGGTCAGGCAACTAGGTCAGGCCATAGCCCGGGTCCCTTGGACTCTGACCATAGTGGCTCTAAGTGCCTGGGTGGCTGAACTTGGGATGATACCTCCCAGGAGGCCCCAAGTGAGTAGGACACCCTGAGTTCTCTTCTCAAAGAAGTCTTTCAAAGGAGGTTAGCCCTTTACACCTTTGACCCGCTAATGTATTGGGCTTGGTGATTTCCTCAGACACCTTGAGGCATCTTTGCTGTTGTCCTGATGCATTTTTTTTTTTAGGACCTGATCTTTTCAGCTTGGCCCCAGGTTTGTAGGCACTTCTTTTCTGGAGAAGTTTTCACATCTTTTGGCTTTACTTGTTGCATCTGACTGCCACCTGATATCTGGTAAAAGCTACCGCCAGTATCCTTGATACTACCTGAATGTTGGTCTGCCTGGAAATTCACTCTGCCAGATTAACTAGTCTGTCACCCTTAATCTAAGTCTTCCACAAAATCTCAGGATTTAGGCAAAATATAGATAAATGTTCTGCCAAAGTGGAACACACATGGCCTCTGGTCCAGCTGCCCACTGGAATCCTTGTTCCCAGCTGGAACCTCTTGGCCTTGCCCTTTGCCATCTGCAATCCTGTTGGCATCCTGGTGTTCCAAGCTCTTACCAGAATCATCAATCAGGCTCTGCTTGTGGAATTCTAAGGCTTCTATACCCTTCATCTCCAAAGGATTTTCAGCTCCTCCTGCAAAGAAGTTTCCAGGGCTTATAAACAACACAGTCAGATGCAGTCATAGCAACAGCCCTACTTTTTTAATTCCAATGTATGTCTTTAACTGTAAGATATTGGTGAACACATATTAGAGGTTGAGGGGAGCACATATTCTAAGTAGGTAGGCAGGTCCTAAAGAAGAAGACACTGAGTGATGCATTCTTAAATCTCTCCAACCGACCAGCCAAACAACCAGTGTGTCACTTTCTTCTCTTTTTCAGGAAGAAATGAAAGTATAGGTCTGAACGTCAGGGGTTTTCAGGAAATAGTCTCTCTTCATGAAATCCAGAACATTGAAGTATAGGATTTCCCTCACTTTCAGTATCATTGATGCCACTTAGCAGCAACTCTAAACAAGTGAAATAAATGCAGTGTGCAGGGCTTATTGAATACTGCTAGAGAGGAGAAAGTCACCATGTTGGCCTCCTGGAACACACTGACCATTCCCTTGGACACAGTGGTTTTCATTGATTCTGTTTTGTTCTTTATCACAAGCTGTCTTCTGACTTTGAATTTTCCCAATAGTGTCATCTACCAGAGGAGTGGATTCCAAGGTAAACTCAATCTTTAGAGTTGGCCTTCATGCACCACCAACAAAACCATTAGTGTCCTGTTTCTTGATAACTCCATAATCCATTTGTGTTGCTATAATGAAATACCTTTTCTACAGAGAGTTTATTTAGCTCAGTGTTGGAAGCTGCAATTCCAAGATTGGCAGCCTGCTCAGGGCCTTCTGGCTCCATCTCAGCATGGTGGACAACATCATGGTGAGAGTGTGTGCTAGAGGGAAAGATGACATGGTGAGTGACAATCAAGCAAGACTGGGAAGACCAGCTTCTCTTTTAAAATAGCAACCTATTCTCAGCAAGCTACTCCAGAGATGGTAGCCCTGTGGTAATCCCTTCCAAGGGTGGTGCACTTCAGTCTCTTTTTCTCACTATCTCAGCATGTCCACACTGGAGACACCACCACTACACAGGCTGCTTTGAGGGACACAGTCAAATCCCACCCACACCATGGCAGGGCCTTTCTATTCTGAGTGGAAGATACCCGTTTGGAAGTTCGTAGATGGACAAAAAGAATCCGTGGAAGTGAAAGATAGAATCAGGGTCCTGGGCTTCCTCCTGGCTGTCATCTTGCTTTTGCTGTCTCTGCACTTTGCTAGGCCATGACAGGCCTCCTCCTGTGACAGGGTACAGGCTCGTGTGGCTTCAGATGTGCTCAGCGTCAGTAAACCCAGTGGAAGGCACTTCTCTCAGTCTGATAGCACTCCCCAAGGAGTGATGGTGAGCTCTGGTGGCTCCCACCCCCTGCGCCTTGCTGCTGCAGAGATAGGTGGATATGATGGACAATTCCCAATGAACCACAGACCAGAGAAAGGCTTGAAATAGAGAAGAAAGGGATGCTGGGTAGACACGAACCACCTGTACCCGTGTCTTACCAGATTGGGCCTGTTCACCTAGCATCCTGTTAGTAAGGAAAAATTGATTATTATTAAGTCATTATAATAGAAAATCAAGATGAAAATGCGGAGAAGACCCTACCTACATGTTAATTCAAAACATTTGTGTTCAGAACAATTCTGATCTGATTGGGATATCATACCTTATTATCTTTTCAGGCTCTTGAGCAGTACTTGGAAAAATGTAACAGACAGATTGATGATATTGTCACTTTGGTCCGGGGCAAACTGTCCAAGCAGAACCGTGTCACTCTGGGAGCCCTCGTGGTGCTGGACGTCCATGCTAGAGATGTGCTCGCAGCACTGGTCCAGAAGGGCATCAGCCACGACTCTGACTTCGAGTGGCTAAGTCAGCTTAGATACTATTGGCAGGTGAGTCACCCCTGGATGTCACTACAGAAAGCACCGTCGGCTTGGAGCTTTTTAATTTGTGCCTGCGTACTCAGTGCATGGGAAATAGCATCAGTAACGGAAGGCGTTTTTGCTAATGCCCAACTCTGCCCACTAAACGTTTCTCCAGTTTGAAGATTAAAGAAGGCTATAACTATATCATCAGTATCTAGGTTTATAGATACAGAATATAGATCTGTATCTATATTCAAATGTGTTGTTATATGTACATATATACATAGAAAAAATTACGGCAGATGATCAAAACTTACTCATTTTTAGACAAATTGCTGTTTGCAGTTTGAAAAATGCTAAGACTAGTCAATTTAAAGTTTTTAAATTCCTGATACATCTAAAGAATGTGTGTATCAAACTTTTTAATTCTAGTTTAGACATTCAAGTTTCCTCTTACTTTATTTTTAAAATTTTTGGTACTGGGAATCAAACCCAGGACCTCACACTTGCCAGGCAGGGATTGTGCCACTGAGTTAAATACTCAGCCCCCTTCGATCAATAGAAGAAGCCAGAAACATAATCTGTCTCTTTGTCATATTTTATCATTGGCACAAAACTTCCAATACCCACAAATTAGAGGAAGGTATTTTTAATTCTCTTATTTTTTTTAGGAGGGGCTGTTGACATTTCAAGTTCTCAGCTCACTGTTGGTGGTGCAAATGCAGTAGGCTGGAGTAGGGCATGGGCTGGGGAGGTTGCTCACCCCTGATGGCTGGGATGGTGGGCCAAGGCTGGGGCCGGGGGGGCGGTGCACTCTGGAGCTCACTGCCTCAGCCGCCGACCCGCCATTGCTAGACCCTGCTCCTAGCAGCTGTTGCTACCGCTCTTAGTAGCAGAGCTTCCCCGTGACCGAGTCATCTTCCACACCATGGGAACTGAAGGATCTGAGCTGTAAGGGTCTGCAAGGATGTTATGAGGGGTCTGGGTCAGTGGTGGTGGCAGTTGTGACCAGGAAGGCAGGAGAAGTGGGGACAGTTAGTGAGTGTGCAGCATTGGCCTGCTGATGTGGGCAGAGAGCAGATGACTGGAGACGCATGCTCAGACACTCTCACAGTGGAGGCAGTCTTAGAAGTCTTGGAAGTGTGAGGGGGAGAGGAAAGCCAGGAGCCACACCCTGGAAGCCACTTGGAGGCTGGTGGAGGTAGTGGTTAGGGACACAGATGGCTCCCTTCTCCCTCCAGGTGCCAATCCCTCCCCTTGGCAGGCTCCTCAGGTCGGCTCCTCAGCTGTGAAATGGAGAGGCTGATAACACCCACTCTATAAGGAAAAGAATGCAGAGAGAGGGGAGAGGTGGCGCAAGTTCAGAAAAGTTCTGTGGGAACAGTGAAGCCACTGACAGCAGTGACTCAGCTCTGGAACCAGCTTCTCCACCTGAGTAAAATGAAGCCAGAAAAGTGAATTTTAGAGACGTCTGTCTACACTATGGCTGTTTATCAAAGTGCTTGAGACAGCATGTTGTTTAAAACTTTGTGCTCCAAACTAACTTCCTTTTGTCTGGTTTATTGTAGGAGGATCAGTTAGAAACAAAGATGATCAATGCTGGTCTGCGTTATGGCTATGAATATCTGGGTAATTCTCCCAGGCTTGTCATTACCCCCCTCACTGACCGATGTTACAGGTAAACCGATTCATTTAAGGATACACTGCAAGTAACTTTCCTCACTCTAGCCCACACACTTATCTAAAACTGCCAAGCACATCCCACATCCTGAGACACTATTGGTTTTGACCTTCCTGAAGCTGGCTGGCCGCTTTCGGGTCATGGGAGCCGTCTTTCCCCCTTAAGACACCTCCTTCCCTGGTGTTCTTCCATCATGTGGTGCTTTGTTTTCCCGAATGCTGTCACCCACTGTCTGGCTCAATGACCTGCCTCCCAAAGACCCCAAATCCATCCCTGTGAACCGCGACTGTGCACGTGCCTGCTGGACAGCTCCCTGAAGGTCTCCTACATTCTTACCTTTCCATTTTTTCCAAACGCAGCGCCCTAAGTTGGCCTAGGGGCCCTGTTATATCTCAGAACACCATGGAGAGCAGCCCCCACTCTGCCATCTTTACCAAAACTGAGCTGCGCCCGTGGCTCGCTTCGGGCTTCACATCCTGTCACACAGCGGGTGCTGCCGCTGCCGCTGCAAATAGATTGGTGGGCTTTTCTCCATTTGCACTATCTGTTCTCTTTCTCTTATAAAATATACTGCTTGGAGCAGTTTTAGTTGTACAGAAAAATTATGCTGAAAGTCTAGGGAATTCCTAAGTTAGGACCTGCCATTCTTCTGTCATTAACACCTGGTGTTAGTGTGGGTATATTTGCTACAACTGATGGACTAATATTGATACATTGTTAATTAAAGACCCTCATGTATCTGAGGCCTCCTGTGATTTTATGGGCTTTTGCAGACTCACGATGCCGTGTATTTGCTGCTGCAGTGCCTCGCAGAACGGCCCCAAAGGCGCCCTTTGTGCTGTGCGGGCCTCTTGCTCCCTCCCTCCTATCTCGGGTAGCTGCTGGTACTCCTTGTCACTGTTTTGCTTCTCCCCCATGCCATGGTCTTGAAGTCTATAGTCTTTCACTAGATCGCTAAATCGAAAGCACTAGCAACACCAGGGGCTGCCGGGGTGCAGAGCGGTGCATGTGTGTCTCTGTGTCTTCATGGCTCTGCCGCTTAGTTCTTAGCTCTGGATCATGCTGTATTCCAGGGCTGTGCTACAGGTTACCTGCTCACCCTTAGAAGAACACACTGGCTGCTTCAAGTTTTGTATTAAGGAAGCTATAAATATTCCTAGACCGGATTTCTGTGGAGACATAAGTTTTTAAATCCACTCCATCTAGACTCGCTTTTGTGTGGTGAATGTGCGCCAGTGTTGGCAGAACACCCCTCTCCACTGACTTGTCTTTGCTCTCTTGTAAAAGATGATTTCACTTCAGAAATGTTTCTTCAGTACTCAGAAATCAGGTTGCCGAGTCACACTGTGAACCTATGTTTAGCTGTGTGAGACCCTGCCACACTGTCTTCCAGAGTGGCCTGGCCATGTGCAGTCCACAAATGGAAGGAGGGAGAGTTCCCTTTGTCCCACATCCTGACAGCCCCTAGTGTTGTTAGTGTTTTCGATTTTGGCCAGGCTAATGATGTGTCGTGTCTCTTGTTCCGCTTTATGTTGCATCTCTCTAATGGCATATGGTGTTGAGCATGTTTTTGTGTTTGTTTCTATTTGAATGGCTTCTCTGATGAGGTGCTATTGAGCTCTTCCACAATTTAATAATCAGATGGCTTGTTTCTATTGTGAGTGGTAGAGGGTCTTTGTATATTTTGTATATAGTCATTGTATCTAATGTTTTTGTAAATATTTTCTTTCTGTGGCTTATGTTTTCATTTTCTTAATCTCTTTCACAGAGTACAGATTTTGATCTTACAGGGTCTAATGTTTTCCTTTTTATTGTTTTTCATAAAGTATACTCTTTGATGTAGCATCTTAAAAGGTAGCAAACTTGGAGTCCCTTATATATTCTCCTGTTATCTTCTGGTTGTAGAGTTTTCTGCTTGTTTGTTTTTTTGTTTTGGTACAGGCCAAAACCTGAGAACCTTGCACTTGCCAAGCAGGTGCTGTGCTACTGAGCTATATCCCCGGCTTGTATTTTGTATTTAAGTCCATGTTCCACTTTTCCTTTTTCTTTCTTTTTTTTATTTTTAAAGAATGCAAAATAGTGATGAGACAAACAGCATTAGAAACAATACAAAATTTTACTAAACAAAGTAATAGGAATTCAACAATGGTTGCTGTATTGCATGACGCTATCTTTAAATTAGTTGTTCAGCTTACCAGACGTAAATGTGCAAGACTGGTTTAAAGAAACAACAAAGGGCCAGCCAAATAGCTCAGTGGATTAAAGCACCTACAAACAGGCACAGGGGCTAAGGGCTTGACCCCCAGGCTGCCATACTGGCCTCACCTTCAGGGCAGACTGAGACAGCAATTGAGACTGGGCATGGTGGTGCATGCCTGTAATCCCAGCTCTTGGGAGCCTGTAAACAGGTGAATTACTACGAGTCTAGTAGTGAGACCCTGTAGAGCCTTCCCTAAAATACAAAAATAAATAAATAATAAAGAAACAATAAAACAAAGCAATAACAAAAAAAAATTGTAAGAAATTCAAAAGGAAAAAAAAAATTTAAGCATTAACTGCTCCTTTCAAAAGACCAACAGGAATTGACACTACGGTTATCCAAACTATCCTGCATGTATACCTAGATATATCTTTTTCCCTTCTTTCATTTTTCCTCTTCCTCATCCTAGTTTTTGCTTCCTGTTGCCATGTTCCAATTTTGTGTAACTTTTGTGCATGTGAATGTGCACCGTGTATTGGAAAGAATATCCTTGTCTTTGTTCTTTTGTCAAAGATATTTTATTTTAGAAGTGTAGGGAAGGCTGGGGGGATAACTCGGTGGTCAAGCACCTACCTGGCAAGCACAAGGACCGGGGGTTCAGTTCCTGGTACCGCATGCTGTGCTGGCACGCTGACCTGGCTGCTGAAACCGAGTGTGGTGGTGCAGCCCTGGGAAGGCTGAGATAGGAGGGTTGCTGTGAGTCTGAGCTGCATAGCAGGACCCCGTACCAAATGATTAAGTAAAGAAAGAATTAAAAAAAAAAAAAAAGAAATGTGTTAGGGGTTTAGAGTTTACCTTCCCCCTACCAGCAACAAAAGAACCAGGGTGAATGATAAAGTCACAGCTTATAAATGGCAGAGCAAGGGTCTGATCCTCAATTCAGAATTCTTGTTACAGTCTGGAATGAAGAATGTACCTAGGTTGAAAGCGACTACTTCCTTCTCTTTAAAGCTAAGCAAACTTGCCATGTGCATGAAGAGTTGGTTACAAGAGAAAGAACAACAGACCCAGCTCCCTCAGTCAGCTAAGCTGTGAGGGCCGCATGGTGACCTTACCACATTTACCAGAGTCCTACTTGTGTTAGATTTGACCTCCGGAGTATGGCCTGGGTGGGAAGGAGATTGGAAGCTGTGGGAGAGGCTCCCTTCATATGGCTTGTACATCCAACATGAGAGGGAGAGCAGGCAGATGCCCCGCAGCATGAGTTTCGTGTGTGACTCTTCCATCACCGCTGTACCAGCTATTTAAGTATCTTCCTAGTTAATTGTATTCAAATGCAGCAGAAACCAAGAAGGTAGCACAGAGCCCACCCCCTGGTGTGAACACACGCACACCATTCTGCCACTTGACTGCTTTTTCACATGCTGTCTCATATTCCAGGAGAGTTCCTCTCCCTCCTTCAGATCCCCAGTAAATGTGACTGTCACCTACTCAGTCCCTAAGATGTCACCTCCCCCAGGCAGCCTTCTCTGCCCTGGTTCCTGCCGCACTCACCTGCTGCCTCCTCATCGCTCATCACAGCAGCTCAGACATACACGTGTGGCATTTTCCTGGACACAGACCAAATCCTACTAGTGTTAGATTTTTCTGTAGCCCTAGTACCAGCACATTTCTTGGCACAAAGGAGGATTTACTAAACCATATTGAACTCACAAAAACATAACAGCAAATTTATGTTGTTTCCCGAGAACAGTTAGGATCATAAATATCTTTGGTGAACAGCGCAACTCCCCCACATTTATCTTCAGTGATGAAAGGCTTGACGCTTGATGTCTGCTCCTCCTCCGAGGCTTAGTAGAATTGTTCATGGAGCACAAAGTACACAAGTGGGATTTTAGCCAAGGACAACACTGTGGCTCTGACCCAGTTGTGTGGCGTAGACCTCTCCCTCAGGTCTGTGCCTGGGTCCCACTGCAGTGTCCACTCGTGGCTGGGCGCTGCACCCACTGGAGCCATGACACCAGTTACAGTGTAGTACTCCCTTTATGTCAACACATGGCACACCCATCGTATGACTGTGATGGTAAAAATGATCAAGTTGTATTTATTCATTCAAGAATATCTCTATACTCAGATATTTTCCAATCAGATGTGAAAGGCAGAGTACAAGTACAGTACACTGCCCCAAATGAAAATTCAGAAGTAGGCGGTGCTGCAGGTACCTGCAACCTGGCTAGGAGCCCAAGTGTATGAGGGATTCACTGAAAGGTCAGGTCACTGTGGGATCTTGGCAGGGATCTTCTGTTAGATCTGATGGTGAAGGATAAGGGGACTTGGCTAAGTGAAAGTGAAAATGTACCCCTTATGACTGAAGTTTTTAACCCACTTACATGCACTGTGCTTGGTAAACTACTTGGACTTCCCTAACACACCATATGTTGTGCTTTATAAATTCCCCAAGTTTTAATTTTCATCTTCTTTGGCTTTTCCCCCTTTGCCTTATATTTTATTAAGTGATTAAGTGGTTTTCATAATTTATTTTTCTCATGTGTTATGGACATTATATGGAATATGATGTGGAAGTGTATTTCTGTTGTTTAAAGGTTAACTTTCACTTGAAAATGCCTATGCTTAATGAAGTCTAAAATTAATAAACATCTCCATCATCTTTCTGAATAATGAAATAATTTCAACTGCATTGAGCCCACATTTCTCTCTCCTGTCACAAATTCTCCTGTTGTTGCCATCCTTGGCCCTTGCATCGACGCCTCCAGGGCCTACCTTTGGGTTCCCATGTGTTGGAGGGCTGGTGGAGGAGAGCTAGGCTGACACGTGACCAGTCTGTTTACTGGTCCAGTGATCACCTATGCTTAATTCCAGCACCCTTTATCCCAGCGTCATACACTACACAGCCAGCCCTCTCCAAAAAGCCCTCCCCAAGCACCCCATGACTGCAGCAGCTTATGGGGACAACCAGATGCAAACCGTAACAGTGCTCTCAGGAGTGGAGCTGCACTGGATGTGCCAATCACCCAGGGAAGCTCCATGGGTGGGGGCCCCTCAGCAGCTCCCATTGGGGCCTGCTCCCATCCTGCCTGGGCCTCCTGCTCGAGGTCTCATGCGACTTGCCTCACATCTGGCTGCTTCTGGTGGGACCTGGATCCGGCCAAGTGAGTGTCTGTTTGGTCAGCAGCATGAGTACCTCTTTCTTACTGTCCCTTTTTTCCACTCAGTGTCAGAAGCACCAGGCTTTCTCTAAATATTTGGGGTTGTGCAGGCAGCTCTTAGTTCATAACTTTCACTTAATTGCCTATCCTTATGTTTTACAAGCCCCATGGACTACATGGTATACTGGCCTTCTAGAAAGTTCTCTAAAGTACCTTGGGAAAGGGAAACACCCCCGCTCCTTCTACCACGCAGAGCGACGTGAATGCACAGTGCACCACCGCCCCTTCCATAGAAGTTCTCATTTCCAGGCTCTGATTGACAGTTTTCCTGATCAATTTTTATATGTTCTATTGGTGGCTGATTTTCCAAATTAGCTCACTATTTATAAGATATGATCTTCCGGCATTTCTTATTTTCAATTTGGAGCTTTAGTCAAACTTGTGAGGCAAAAAAAAAAAAAAAAAAAAAAAAAAGCCCTGTTAAATATAGAGGTAGATATTTTTATAGATCATACTTATGTAGGTTTACCAGAAGTCTTGTTTTCTTATTCAGCATTGCTTCCTGCTTTGCTTTACTTCTTGATTAATTTAGTCTTTAGTTTAGCCAAATGCTTTAGTAGCTGTTTTGGTGAGGTTCTGAAAACCATGTGTTCTTCTAATTCAGTGAATTATCAATAGCTAGGTTAACTGGGCATGGAACTGCAGATTGAACTGTAGCTTAGCATCAAAGGTGTTATTTCCTGAAAACCTAATATTCTTCTGGCATCCCTTTCTGCTCCCAAGAAATCTGTTACTCCTTTCTCTGTAGCAGCTTTTAAGACTCTCTTCTGTTTTATTTTGTTTTGGTGCTTAGTGTTGCTCACTGTAATGCTATTAGATGTGGATTAGTTTATATTTACCCTTTCTAGGACTATATCAAAATAGGCACGTTTTCATTTCTGGGAAATTATCAGTCATGAAAATAACTAAGAGAGGGCTGGATAGACAGCCTCGGGTGACTCCGGCTGTGTCCCAGAAGTTGTGGTCTTTTCTCAAAATACAGTTCTTAGTTGTGCATGACCTTGGTGCCCTGGTCCTGTGTGTCTCCTCTGCCTGCACAGGCCCGGCTTGGTAGGAGGAGGCTCCCAAGGCAACCTCTCATGTTCTCAGTAGTGGAGGCACCCTCCTGCTGCAGGCGCTTAGAACACACACGCCTTGGAGGGGAGCGCTAGGGTTTTCTCTGGCCCAAAAAGCCTCTGTGTCCATTTCCTAGCCTGGTCAAGTGCTCTCCTGCTGGACTCGCCCCTCCTGCCCATGACTGCTGTAGGCCTGTGGCAGGGCCCTGCCTAGGTGGGGTGAGCTACCCGAGGCATGTGGGGTAGGCTCTTCACCTTCCTCCAGCAGGTGCTGGAGCATATCAAGTCTCCACTGAGAGGCAGGCTGTGATTTGGGCTGCTACATTTCTGGGGGCGGGTCCATCCTGTGCCCTGCCTGGCTCAGCCCCGTGGGAGTGCAGCAGATTGTGAGCCCCTGTGTTTACATGCAGGTCCCTAAGGTACAGTGGGTGTGTGCAGCCCTGGTGCCTGATTGACTCTCTGGCTTTGCATATCGTGATGGGCAATTTTCCTTTTATTCTTTAAGCCATGGCCAAGTATGTTATTGTTACTGCTTGTTTTCTGGTGCATGACCCTAAGGGCAGAAAGAGGATGAGAGTGTTCAGGGTCAGCAGAGTTCTCAGGATGAGCACAAGTTGCCGCTGATTTTCCCAAGTGCATCTGGCCAAATCTGTCAGGTGTGCAGTATCCATAAGTAAAGTATAAGAGGGCAAAGCAATGCACCGTCAGGGTTCATTGAGGTGAGAGGGAAACAAGGGATCACTGGGGAGGAAATAGAGAACTTGGTTCTTAGCTTAAGCTTTTTGGTATGTGCATTAAAAAACCAAACCAGCATTTCATGTGGACGGCCCATGTCTTCTCTCTCAGAACCTTGTTCGGAGCTCTCCACCTGCACCTCGGAGGGGCGCCTGAGGGTCCAGCTGGCACAGGCAAGACCGAGACCACCAAGGACTTGGCCAAAGCGGTGGCCAAACAGTGTGTTGTGTTCAATTGCTCAGACGGCTTGGATTACCTGGCTTTAGGAAAATTTTTTAAGGTTTGAATCATCTCATTCCTTCATGCTAGAATAGTTGATAACAGAGGAAAGTTGTTTGTAATGGCACAAAACTGTGTTCATGCCAAAGATTTATTGTGCCTTAAATAAAGAGAAAATTAAAATACTGTCTTAATAATTCTCTAAGGAAGTAGACTCTGTGTGTGTGCGTGTGTGTGCATGTGTGTGTGTGTGTGTGTGAGAGAGAGAGAGAGAGATGCTGAGACAATTAGGAGTCAAAAAAGCAAGTCAAAATTATAATGAATAAAAAAGTCAAGAAAACAGTAACTTTAATTCATCCTCGGCAATGATCTATAAATGTACTATAATGATTATTTAAAAAATAAATAGCAAATTTAAAAGAGGCTGCATGTTTCAATAGCCATTGTATTCCTATGTGTTTAGAGAAATATGTAGTATATATAATTCAATTTTTAATCTACTTGGTGAAATTCTTAACTCTTTGATTTAGAGTCATACATGCTAATAGTGTTACATTTCTATTGACAAGTACTTCTTAATTATATGGAGACTGTCTTAAGACAGTCTATGCTAGGTTCATGGTGAAAATGGGCTACACATTGAAATGGTGTAGTTCTTCCTGACAGGAATCTCCCAGTCTGTATAGCTATTTGATTCTGTGACCTAAACATCCTGTTCACTGTGACCTTAATCCTTCCATTATAGAATGTCTTAGAGGTCAGTTGTAGATATAGATCTTTCCTGAATAATTAAAACTTACTTGTCCTTGGCATAGATGGAGTTTATGTGTAATACGTTATGATTCAGTATAATCCACCAGATACAAACCCAAGGCCGGGCATCATTAGCAGGTGATGTTCTGCCAATTACAGCACTACTGAGCTAGTTTCCTTACATAAAATTTTCCTATAAAGTGCTACACATCATACCTGGCATATGCCAGATACTTGTGTTTAACAAATGTTTGTTGATGTTTTCTTGAGTTTTTAATATGTGACTATGGATTTGAATGGAGCTAATGATGTTTGAGTTTCCAGGATTCTCTTATGACCCAATATTCCATTTGAAAGTTAGCCGTAACTTCAGATTGTAAATGGGGTACCTGGGTGACATTTGTTGGTCACTGTGGTACTCACTCCACAGAGCAGTTTTGCTGGCAGCAGAAGTCATGGTGGGTGGAAGATAGTTACAACTCATTCCACTGAGTCCCTACAGGAATAGATCGATGTATAAATAAAAAGTAAGAGAGACTTCAAAATTGCAGGTGCATGTGTGAATGCCAGGAAATAGACAGGAAGGCAAAAAAATAAATTGGAAAATTTTCCAGCTGATCAAGCTCTTTATTCAGACAGAATAATGAACTGGTTTTGAAAAAAATAAGCTGCCTTTAATAAAGGTGAATAAGCAATTTCCTTGATAGGATATTAAATCCTTCAAAAGATCAGGTGAAACTGCAACATTTTAACATAATATTCAATCAGATAAAGTTGAAAAATTGCATTTCTCTCTCCTCCCAGGGACTGCTATCTTGTGGAGCCTGGGCTTGCTTTGATGAATTTAACAGAATCGATTTGGAAGTGCTCTCTGTGGTTGCCCAACAAATCCTTACCATCCAGAGAGGTAAGGGACCAGTCTGTCTCAGCATTGTGTGAAGAAATGAAAGAAACATGGGCAGTAGCGAATGCCGTAGCCACACTATGTGTGCTGTTCCTGAATCATTTCTTTCTTGGTTACTCACAGGCATTAACGCAGGTGCTGAAATCCTAGTATTTGAAGGAACGGAACTAAAACTGGACCCGACGTGCGCTGTCTTTATAACCATGAACCCTGGGTACGCCGGGCGCTCGGAGCTACCGGATAATCTGAAGGTATGGAGGGCGCAGCGACTGCCTGCCACTCCGTGTTCCACAGTGTACGAAGTGTTAGCATTCCATAAAAGAAAGATCTACTGCCCTAGAGTTGTGTGCAAAACATGCAGTTAGGCTTTATAATATATTAAAAAATCATTCTAGATGATAATTTTTAAAGCTTTCAATGATTTAAAAATAAATACGTACTCCAGGTGCAATTTCCAGATTTTAAAATAAGGCTGACTATAACAAGTTAGAAAATACATAAAAATACTAAAATGTTACCTATTCTACTACTTACTATAGTAAAAGGCATTTTTTTTAAATGCCTTTTTAGAAAAACCAATGTTAGGACTGGGGACATAGCCCAGTGGTCTAAGCGCCTGCCTGGCAAGCCCAAGGACCTGGGTTTAGTCCCTGGAACTGCATGCTGTGCTAGCCCCGGAACCAGGTGTGCTGGTGCACGTCTATAATCCCAGTGCTGGGGAGTCTGAGACAGGAGGATCACCACTGCTCAGACCCTGTACCAAATAAATAAATAAATGATTTAAAAGAAATTTTAAAACCAATGTTTAAATCAGACAATACTATATGTGGGAATTTTTCAAAGTAATTATAATCCTAGCCTTTTTTCACCTATAGACATGTAGTCTATAAATAAATTAACCTTTTCTTCCTCCTGAACTTTTAAGGTACTTCTAGTTTTCCTGCAGTATGAATGCCGTCACAAGGGGCATTTGTACTGGGAGCTGTTCTCTGTTTTGAAACGCTGTCTTACCTACAGTCCGAGGAGTTGCACAGTTGCCTCCCAGTGCCACAGCTTACCTCCCAGTCAGCTCTCAGCTCTCAGGAGAGCACGACATTAACTTTTTTGTCACTGTTACAAAGAGCAAAACACTGCTCCAAGGGAATAGACTAGAACCTTCACTTAGTAAAACAGCCTATTCAATTCTTTTTTTTTATTTTTATTTTTTATTTTTATTTTAGTTTTGTTGAAGTACAAATATCAATGAGACAGTTTTAAGATACCTTGACAAGATGGATTTGATAAATTAGTACACTGCAAACTGTTTTCATAATGTTTTGGTATCATAGAAGGTGCATACATGATATTATACTTATACAGACATTATTATAGCGTATGTCTCTTATCAGTAAATTAAGAGAGTATAGCTGTTTGTGTATCTTATTTTTTATACCTGAGTGACATCAAAGATTCAATAATTAATACTTTCTACCTTGTTATTTTCCTAGTGGTTGTCCATAGTACTAGAAGCCGACATAATATCCTGTCGAACCACCATTAGTGCAAATCTTGCCTATCACAGAATTACGTAGAAGCATGGTGTATCTGTCCCAACTGTACTGTCCATACACACACATCCTGATTCTTCCTTTCTACACCTGTCAAAGATGGGCACTCTGTTGTCATTCAACTAATTTAGGTGCCTGAACTCGACAACACAATCCAACACAGTTCAGCATTCCACAACATTAGTGAGTTATCTGAAGACGTTGTTGACCATAGCCATTTACAGCTCAACTTATTATTATGGCCCCGTGGTGTATACTTCATTTTTATACTTTTCTGCTGGATGGTTAAGACCTAGATAGAGCAAGACCTATATGCCAATGCATGTACTTTATGTTTCTTATGAGGTCAGTAAAGACCCCTCAGGGTTTATCTTGTATCTGTAGATCTTTTGTCTGTGTCATCCATGTGGATGAGTCACGGCCAATGCTTGACCAGTTTGCTCTCTGTGAGAGCCTGAGAGAAAGCTTTCTCTCCATGTGACTCTCCCCATGCACACTATACATCATCAATCTCTTTCCTCTGTGGCTCCATAATCTCCTTGTTCAGAAAATTTGGAGCTCAACTGAGTTTCATGATGTTGCAGTACAGGTTCTCCAATGTCCTGAGTCTTCGCTGACCTTGAAAGGCTACGGCCAAAATGTTGGCTGGCCTTGTGGCTCTTTTATTTCTCCAATTTTGATCTGTGAACTTAGGTTGTTAACCATCCAGAAGAAAAGCTGATTAGTATCCTGCAGCATATGCCATTCACTTTGCCTTATCTGACTAATTGTTTTTAATTATTGTTGTACATTTCCATTTGTATTTCTGCTTTTTGCTTCTTATACTAGGGAGACTATATGATATTTATACATGTGTTTCTGGTTTATTTCACTTATGAGTATATGTTCAAGTGGCATCCACTTCAGTATAAATGCTTCAAGTTTATCATTCTTAATAGCTGAGTAATACTCCATTATATAGAAATACCATATCTTTTTCAACCATTCCTCATGTGATGGACATCTTGGTTGTTTCCAAGATTTTGCTATCACAAATTGTGCTGCTATAAACATAGGTACACATATATCACTATGATACAATGTTTTCAGTTCCTGTGGGAAAATTCCCAGTAGGGGGATAGCTGGCTTGAATGGGATTTCTAGTCCTATTCTTTTGAGGAGTCTCCACACTGACCTCTACAATGTTGTACCAGTCTACATTCCCACCAGCAGTGAAGAAGTATTCCCTTTTCCCTACAACCTCTCCAACATTTGTTGTTGGTTGATTTCCTTAAGACAAGGCAGGAGAGCCGGGCGTGGTGGCGCATGCCTGTAATCCCAGCACTCGGGAGGCTGAGACAGGAGGATTGTTGTGAGTTCGAGACCAGCCTGAGCTACAAAGTGAGCTCGAGGCCAGCCTGAACTGCATAGTGAGACCCTGTCTCAAAAAGACAAAAAAAAAAAAAAAAGACAAGGCAGGAGGCATCACAATTCCTGACTTGAAATTATACTACAAAGCCACTGTGATAAAATCAACATGGTATTGGCAACAAAATAGACCTGAGGATCAATGGAATAGATTAGAAGACGCAGAGGCATCTACAATCACACATGGTCATCTGATCTTCGACAAAGGGGCTAAACAAGCTCACTGGAAGAAAGATGGCCTCTCTAACAAATGGTGCTGGAAAACATGGCTTTCTACATGCCGAAAACTAAAACTTGACCCAACTCTATCACCATGCACTAAGTTAAAGTCAAAATGGATTAAAGATCTAAACATTAAAACAGAAACACTCGATCTCCTGGAAGAGAAAGTAGGAGGAACTCTTGAATACATGGGGGTAGGTAAAGAGTTCATGAACAAACATATATTCACATAGGAAGCACTTGAAAGAATCAACAACTGGGATCAACTCTTCTTAAGAAGCTTCTGCATGTCAAAATAAATTGTCAATAGAGTGAAAAGACAACCCACAAATTTTGAAAAAAATCCTAACTAATAAGCAATCAGACAAAGGTCTGCTGTCTAGAATATATAAAGAACTAACATATAACAGGACCCTCAAATTTAAAGACCCAATTCAGAAATGGGCATCTGAGATAAATACACACTTCTCAGAGGACGAAATTAAAGAAGTGAAGAAATATATGAAAAAATGCTCTACATCGCTAGTCATCCGTGAAATGCAAATAAAAACAACACTGAGATACCATCTCACTCCAAAAAGAAAGCCTATTCAATTTTTTGTGGAATATGTCTGCTCTGTGTTTTGCTGTCTGCTCTACAGCCTTTCCCAGGCAACTGTGTGGATGGCCATGGCTTACACACCGAGAAGACAGTGGGACAATAAGTGGTGCTGTGGCCCCCGAACTGGGCCTCTTGGCACAACCCCTCACACCCTCTGCTCAGTGCGGAGACTGACAGCTTCCAACTCAGGAGCTGCGAGTCCTCGCCGCAGGTGCTGCAGCCCCTGTCTCATGTCCTTCTGTGTATTGGGTTGGATGTGGTGGTGCCTCTCATCCTAGAGGAGGGTGTGATTTAATAATGAAAGCTGGAGAATCTTTTATCTAAGATGCACTTTGCGACTTTCCCTTGCAATTTTCTTTTGGAAAGCTCTTCCTGTTGCAGTTATATTACCCATTCATGTAGTTATATTATCCATTCACTTATGCTCCTCTTTTATTCAGTAGGCTCAGCCTGAATGCATAAATATTTATAAAAGCAGGGAAAACAAATCTCTGTGAGGAGCTGGCCATACAAAGCTGGAAGCCATTACCAGGTTATTGGCTGAATCTGTTAATGCCCCATGCAGACTTTTTCCACAGTGTGCGTGTTGAAGCAGAATCAAAATATGCACCCTGTGGCTCTTGGGGTAACGCGTTTTCCTTCTCCGTTAAGCCCAGCGCTGTGCTCAAGCTTATAGCACTTCTGTTAAGTAGTTGTTGTTCTTCCTATTGGGCTGTCTTGGTCAGAGCTGCTGCAAAGCATTTGTTTTCAGGTGTCTGTGGAAACACCTAGGAGTCTGAAAGGACACAGTAACATATTCAAAGTAAAATAAACTTTTTTAAAAAGAAGAAGAAGATGGCAGCTGGGCCTCAGAACATGCTATTGAATGTTCTGGAAACCTCCCTTGCTGGCTATTTGGAGCTCCCATGTCCCAGAAGTTTCCTCTGTAGGTCCTGTCCCTGCCATCCCTGGTCCCACCTCTGGGTGTGTGGTGGTTGACCGCTCCACACTGTGTGTCACTCCCACTATACTCCCCTCATGTGACCTCCCGCAGGCAATCCGAGTGGATCACTTCACACCTTAGGAAACCATTACATCAAGCTCAGGCTTCCTAGTGCAGCCTCTGAGTGCTCGGCCTTGGGACGCCCATCCTAGGTGCCCACCCTCCCCTATTCTTCTATCCCCAGGCCTACCTGCCCTGGACCGTGCCCACCTGCCTGTGTGTGCTGTTTGCTCCACCTCTGAATTCCCATTTCATGTCCTGATCAGTTTAGACTCCTTTCCCCTAGCAGCGAGGGCTAGATGCGCACAGTCACGCAATGGTGACCCACCGAGTGCCAGCCCTGGGCCCAGCAGAGCCATGGAGCTGTGCATGTCCTGCAGTTCTCAGGCTCCTCTCTTAGGTCCCCTGTGCATACCCCTGAGCTCGATGTCAGGTCTGCTTGTCAGTGTTGTTCCTTCTGTCTGCGTCTGTAGCATCCACAGTCCCCACAGATGCACAGGGGCACTGGTCCCTTTGTTTCCTCGGATGTGAGCCAAGACCTATCTATGGTCCCCAGCACAGTGGAGCCTTTGTAGCTCTGCTGAACTTAGGGCAATGGGAACATGTGAGGCCTCAGTATAACTGCAGCTCCCCTCGAAAGCCTCCCTCCCCCTCATGCTCTCAAACACCTGCAAGTCCATATAGGGCTCACTGGCTGTGTGTGTTCCCTCTGTCCATTTCTGTATCTGCAGGTCACAGGCACTTGGGTAATAGGTGTCACCCTATGTAGAAAGAGTCCTATTTGGGCACCCAATTACATAAAGCTCCTTGACAGAGCAATTTCCTAAACAGATTTCCACTTGAAAGAAGCTGTGATTTAGTTTGGAACTATTCTGAAGAATCAGCACACAGTGATCATTTCAGGTGAGTTCAGTGTTGGAAGCTATAGGAAAGTGGGCATATTCCACATCTCCCGAGGTCAGGAAGCAATAGCTCTTAGGAGTATTATCATGCGAACACCCGAGGGTCAAAGAAAAAAGTGAAGTCGACAAACAGTCTTCCATTTCATTCAATTAAAATCAAACCCATTCCCGAATGGGTCAAAGTAATGATGAAATCGATTTCCTGGTCCTTAGAAGTGAATAAGAAGTTACTGCTTGAATTTTTCAAATTTCAGCAAGATGCCAGCCTTCACAGGAACAAGTAGGGGCCGCAAATGTGTTTCTGTGTCACCTTCTGCTTCACCCATAGGGTGGGAGCAGTGGAACAGTTACTCTGGTCAACTCACTGAGAATCATATATATACCATACCACATATGATATACATGGAAAGGTCTACCCTCAGGTAAACGAATCAAGCTGGATTCTTTTCACCAAAGGCACTAAATTTTTCCCAGACTTACTGCTTCTACTAATAAGTCACTCCCAGCAATCCAGAATCAACTGTGTGATGTTGATATGTCACACACCCTGCTTGGAAGTTGCGGGATTCGGCCTAAATCTTTCCAAGAATTCTGAGGTGTGTACAGCGCTGAGTCTGCTGTTGGACTCCTCATCAAGAGCGCATTGTCAGGAACACCTGAGCTTCCTGGATTGCTTGTCCCTTACCACCACTGAGTGTGTTTCATTCTGTGCCAGCACACATCGCTGGCAGGGCTGAAAGCGTGGCAGGAATCTGAGAAATACCTCAGGTGCTCAGGGGAAAATATCCCACACACAGCACAGTTTTGGATAGTGACAGTGAAGTAGTCCTTCAGACCATGGTAGAGAGATTGCATCGAGCCCCCAGTGAGCTGTAAATTCATTCTTTTACTTTTTTTTACACCTGCCTGGCAAGCACAAGGTCCTGAGTTCGATGCCCAGTCCAAAAAAAAAAAAAGTAATCAAGAACCAGTGTTTCTGAGATTTCTGGAAAGCAATTCCCTTTCTGCTTTCGGTTTTTGTTTTTGGGGTGTTTTTCCCATGTAGAACAAGGTCACTTGCTTACCCCCTATTCCAAGTTACTTGCTCATACTGTATTTTCTGATGTTCATTCTTTCTCCTATTTCATGGTAACCTTATTAATCAAGCAATAGTGTGAAAGCTTCCAGCTGGTAATTCACTTGACACACTGGAAAGATCTTGCTTGCTGCAGACCTTCCAGTTCTCAGGCTTGGAAGTGCCATAATTGGCCACTTATGCAAGGGGCTCACTGTTTTCTGTCTGTCTTGTGTCCATGGCAATTCTACTAATTTCCAGAAGGTGCAGTGTTTAAAAATTATGTTAACATAACTGCCATTCACTCTAGGGGCTTCTTTTCCTTCCCTGGAATATTGTTTTTCTTCTGTAATATAAAAAAAAAATCATGTTTGAACACGCAAGTAATTGCAGTGAGTATTGATATATACTAATACTAAAAACCTCATTTTCATGCTAATTCTTTAAAAATCCATTCCATTTTCTGTTTACTCACTGCCGTGTGACATTTCTTTGTCTCACAGTGTCTAAGGTACTGTGAGAATGAATTGCACAACTCGGAAGGCTGACTCCTGTGTAGCAGTGACTGCGCTGCTCTAGCCTCATTCCATCACTGCATGTTCCGGAAGCCTGACATAGCAGCCGTAGGTGGAGCGCGGTCAGAGTGTCCCAAGGCACATCCTTCACCTCGCTCTGCCGTATGAGCAGCTGCCTGATTTGCTCTGGGTTGTGAGGTGTGGTGTGAAGCCATCTCCCAGCCCAGGTCTGAAGCATGGCTTTAGGGACCAAAAGCTTTCCCCCTCCATGGAGAGGATAGGGCGGCTGATGCTAAGCATTTACATGGAAACCTTTTATATGAAAAGTTAGCAGTGGATTTATTATGTGGCGTAAAAGAAAACCTGTTGGTCAAATTGCTTTTCTATGATTGGAACATTATAATTTAGTGGTTACAGGGTTGGGGAGATGGCTCTGTAGAATAAGCACTTCCCCAGCAAGCACAAGGGTCTGAGTTCAATCCCTGGCTCCTCAAAGAAAAAAAAAATTAGTGACTACAGAAAATCTCTAAAGCCATCACATGTTGATGTAGAGCAGGGCTATTTTGTGATGGACATTTTTATTTTTTATTAATCCATGTTTGTGGTCCACAATGCTCCCCTTCCTTGTGGGCAGTGGGTGCCTGTGTGTAACACATCTTCATTCTTGCTATGTCCATTTCTCCTCCCCTGCAATTCCTGATTCTCTTCCTATTTGCCTAAGTCCTGTGTCCTCCTATCTTATCTTTTATTCTGTGCTTTAATTTATTCATGCGTTGGGACTGTCACATAAGAAAGCCATGCAGCATTTAAGCGCATGTGTCTGCTCCCTGTGCATTATGGTCACAAGGTGCTGCACCCCCGTGCCCACAGATGCTCCCATTTTTCCTCCATGTGGATGGCCCGTGCTCTGTGGTGTGTGGCTCCATGTCCTTTATCCGTGCATCGGGTGGTGGTCGGCTGGGCTGCTTCCCAGGTGGAGCTGTGTTGTGTCACCTGCTGCACCATCTCCCTATGCACCCGTAGGCTCTCTTCCGGACAGTGGCCATGATGGTCCCCGACTATGCCATGATTGCCGAAATAGTCCTGTACTCCTGCGGCTTCGTCACTGCTCGGCCACTTTCTGTGAAGATCGTGGCCACCTACCGCTTGTGCTCAGAGCAGCTGTCCTCACAGCATCACTATGACTACGGGATGCGGGCCGTGAAGTCCGTGCTGACAGCTGCCGGGAATCTAAAGGTAGGACCCGATGCCCACGACCCGTAAATTTCCCTCTGTGGGTCTTCACAGAGTAGTGGATTGCTTTCACTAACTGAGCAAAATCAGTGATTGTACTAAAATAATTATCATCTTGCACAAATGGAAAGGAAATTTTATAAAACCTTACCTGTGCGATTCTTCATGATTTGAATGCTGTTCTGTAATTTAAAATACATAAAAGTGGGTGCTACCAGGGAATAAAATTGTTTACTGCTGAGAATTTATTTTTGTTTGTCTTTCTGGGACAGGGTCTCACTATGTAGTCTAGGCTGGCCTTGAACCCATTATGTAGCCAGACTGGCCTTGAAGTCACAGCAATCCTGTCTCAGCCTCCTGAGTGCCGGGGGTGCAGGCATACACTGTTGCTAATTGCTGAGTAATATTTTTAAGGCTTATGGTTTATATAACTTGTATCAGTTGAAAGGAAATAATGTATAGTTAATAAATATATGCAAAGCAAAGGGTCTTAAAACATTGTGACTTAATACAGTTATCAATTATAGCCAAGTGGCCTACCAATAATGGATTTGAAGTAAATATTCACATTTAAGATAGCCTAATCATGTAGAGATGTATTATATGAAAAAAACCACTAAAATTTCTAAAGACTTTTTTAACTTTTATTAAAAGTATTTTGTGGACCTATGAAATATAACTATATTTAAGGCAGAAAGTTGACTCTAGGTTACAGTAAAATGTGACCTTTGAGTTTATAAAATTTTCATGTTCATGATTTATAGAAGATATGGATTTGAAAATATATGCTACATTGTTAAAGACATGGGCCTGCATTTTTATCTTCTATCATAATGTTATCAAGAATTGTGATATATAGTAGTGACATTCTACCTCACATTAGCCCAACATAACTTCAAGTCATTGTCTTTTTTTTTTTTTTTTTTTTTTTTTTTTTTTTTTTTTTTTTTTTTTTTTTGCAATGAACAGAAATGCTCAGAAGCACCAATTTGTATTAAATTGGCCTGTCAGGATCACATTGTGTCCTGATAATGGAAAGATAATGCATTGTTCCAGCATGTGTCACCCCGAAATCCTGCCTCTGGAATCAATCAAGCTGTTAAAGTCAGACTGCAAACAAATCTTACAGATGAACCTGTCATTCTTTGTCAAAAGCTAATTTGAAGTTGCTGAATACTTTGAAGCCTGTTTCTGTTATAACAAGAGACAATTTAAACATTTGCTTCAAAATAATGGCCTCTGGATAGCAAGCTTCTGACACTTTGTGGCTTGAGTGATCACAGACAGGGCTCAGGGCAGCAGGGTCAGTGTTGGCAGGGGGAGCGGCAGAGGTGGCCCACTCCTGACAGCAAGGAGCCAAGGCTTTTGTAAAGTTGGAGCCACTGAAGCCAGCCTGAGGCATTGGGTAGGAAGAAAGATTTGCAGGGGAAAGGAGAGTTCTAGCAGACAGGTAGGAGAAACTGCAGTGACATGCTGAGTAAAGCATGAAATGGGTGAGATAATTTTGAGTTTGGATTTCTGTTAGTTCTATGTATGCTGTTGCTGCTACAGTGTCAGAGCAGTGAGTTCAGAGTTGAGGCTGCTGCTCAGTCAGCTTGAGGCTTCACAGATGGTTGGGGCTTTCATGTGTGTTTGCCTCGACGTTCTCTACTTAACCAGAACAAGCAGTATCTCCACACTGCTGCTGTGTGAAGGCAGGTGGTCCATTCTGTGTTGTGGTGTTCATTTACCTAGCAGGGAACTGATGATACATGAATGTGAAAAGGAGGACAAGGAGAATGAGAAGAAGGAGGGGGAGGGGAAGGGAGGTGAGAGAAGAGGAAAACAGGAGAAGGAGGAGAAGGAAGAGGAAGAATTTTGTTCCTGTGAAAACTAAATTCATTGTTTAAGTGCTTCATGAAATATGGACTGTTAGAACAGTGACTTTGAATTAGGTAGGGATGAGAAAAAAATGTCTCATGCTTTTGGACTTCAAGAGGTCCAGGGTGGTACCTGATATTGTCTCACAAGTGTCTTTGAAGAGCACTGTTGCCTTCAAAAGCAGGCAGAACTCAGCAAGACTGGGTGGAGAGGCAGACGTGTGGTCGCTGTGGCTTCAGTGAAAAGCAGAGGGCACAGAGCTCTGCATCCACAGCAAAGGTTGTGACATCCGAATATGAGTCAAGGAAAGAAAGTAGCTCATATATTTTACATTTAAATCTACTTTTCCAAAACGACTGTCCGCTTTTATTGATGTTCACCAAGCCAGCAACCTGCTGCTGATCTTGAAGGTGTTGGAGGAGCAAACCTTGGCAGTGGCAGTGCCCGACCTATATGGAATTAGTGGCCAGTCGCCTTATGTTTAGTATCTGTGAACATGTAGCCAGTTCAGTCTAGGTTTTTATCACAAACTAATAAAAATTCAACAAGTGTAAATGTCAGTTTCTATAGTAGCAACTGAGCAAAATGAAGGGAAACAAGAGTTCCATTGCTGCACCCATTGGAATTGTGTGTGTGCATGCATGAACATGAACAGGGTGTATGTCCAGCTGCAGATAACCTCATGAGTGTATTTTCTTTCAGCTGAAATATCCAAATGAAAATGAAGAAATTTTGCTGCTTAGATCTATTATTGATGTGAATCTGCCAAAATTTTTAGCCCATGATTTACCACTGTTTGAGGTAAGAATATTAATTATTCCAGTGTATCAAAACTCTTACAAGAATGCATTTACCAAATGTCCACATTTCAAAGATCTCTACAAGGAGCTTCTACCATAAAGAACAACAGTGGGGTGCAGAGAAACATAGATCATTCCTTGTTTTTATTGGAAGAGTGTTTAGCTAGCTTTGTTGCTTTGGGTGACTTTTAACAACTTGGGGATTTCAAATCATACTTTCTTTATTGTAAAACATAGTAAGCAGGCAAATATGATTTTTGCTTACAAACTTTATGAGAGTGTAGGCTCTGAGGAAGGCACTTTGCCCAGCACGCTGAATCCTCAGCATAAAGTAGGTGCTTGGTAGACATTTGTTCAGCAAATGACTGAAAAAAAACTGAATAAGCTTAATTTCCTTAGAAGACTGAGATGGCATTTATGAAATTTTTAAGCATAATCCTACTTAGGAACCAAGTTTGATAATCGAGTTATGCTTAAGATTAGATGAAGGGTGACTGAAAGTAACAAGTGTTAGTGACTAAAGATCACCTTGTATCACTGGGTTATTCTGGTCCCCTTCCTTATGCAAGGGCC
Organism: Ctenomys sociabilis; assembly: GCA_004027165.1. Lineage (NCBI taxonomy): Eukaryota > Metazoa > Chordata > Mammalia > Rodentia > Ctenomyidae > Ctenomys > Ctenomys sociabilis. The sequence goes on along the minus strand of PVKA01014138.1, from coordinate 3,364 downwards.
AGTGGGCTCCATGTGAGCCTCACATGCCTTGCTGCTGCATGCTGCTTATAGCTTGCATGGGCATTGGCTTTCAGCGCATAAGGACTGAAGACCCCGTGTCTGTCTTGTGATGGGGGAAGAGATCCTGCCACAAGATCAGACCATTGATATTAGTTACCCATAGCCACTACGCTTTGTTTTCTTGGCAAGAGCGTGCCTTTGTACTTAGGGATGGCAGTGCAGATATTTTATGGGGAATACCATCAAGGAAAGATGTTGTATTTTCCTCCTACAGCTTCTCTTGGTTTCCTTGGTACTGGTGCACTGTATGGATTTCCTTAGATATGCAAAGACACCTCCTTGCATGTATCCTTGTGCCAGTGCCATATCCCAGGGACAAAGACTAAGCAGTGTTTCTCAGATGATGAAACTTAGCGCAAGCCCCTGTTGGGCAGGACTGTCCCATGCACTGTGTGGCTTTGCCTGCTGCCCTGGATGTGTCGACTTCTGGTCTGGTGACACACTGAGGGCACCTCTGTATGTTTCCAACTCTACACCTGACAGGAAGGGGAGGTATTGGTCTTGGTTGGGTCACTAAACACCAAAATTGCTTGCTTCTTTCATAAGCCTTGGGAAGTGTGAACAGATGTCTTTGTGGAGTGTGTGTGTGTGTGTGTGCAAGTGTGTGTGTGGTGCTGGGCATCATACCCAGGGCCTCACGTAGCTAAATATGAGCCTTTCCCTTGAGTGGCACCCCCAGCCCAAACCTATAAAGTAGTGCCTAAGAAGGCATATTCTATTAATGCTCCAGATGACCTGGGCACCATGCCATCATTGTCCCTGCCTTGCACCTGGTGAAACTGAGGCCCAGAGAGGCACAGTAGCAGGCATTCATGGGGGCTCACTGGAGCAGGATTCTACTATGCAGACTGCAGCGGCTCTGCTACTCTGCTGTGCTGCCGTTTTCCGTCCTTTTCTCCAAGGAAACTTTCTGTGTGGAGGAGGGGAGATGGGCTCCTCAGTAGAGGCTTCTCTGTGAGTGAACGCAGGTGTGATTAATCCTCTAACTCCTCTGTCCCAGAGCCTCACTCTAGTGTGTGCTGCGCAGCAAGCACCCTTCAATTTCCCTTTTACCTTCAGAGTATTAGAACAGACCTCTTTCCTGCCACGTCATTGGTAGTGATAGTCACAGTCTCATGATGAACTTTATGAATCTGGGTGCAGGGACCATGCATTCTCGCTGAGCATGCAGTGTGTGCTTATATGGCATCAGTTCCCTAGGGTGCCATAGCAAAGTGCCACCACTGCGAGGCCCAAGCTGTGTCCCTCCTGAGGCTCCAGGAAGCTTCTTTCTCCTCCCTCCTCTCTGTAGCCCCAGAGGCTCCTCGGTCTGTGTCGCTCTGGCCTCTGCCTGATTTCCACATGGTCAGTCCAGGGTCTTGTGTGTGACTTTAGACACCTGTCCTTGCTGTCCTTTCCCTTAGATACTTATCCTGGGCTAAGTCTATGTTCTCATCTCATATGACATTACCTGGCTAATCACTTGAAAATGAGCCTGTTTTCATATAAGAGCACATCCAGCTGTCGGTGGAAGCAGTATATATTTAGAAGACAAGATGAGAGACATTCGACCATGGGTTTTGTAGTACACATTGCTGTTCTTGATATAGCTGCTCAGATCACAGATACCAGCATACAGAGTTAGTCAAAATGAAAATTGTAAACATTAGCTGCTATTTTCAAAAAACTGATGGAAATTATGAGTACAGTCATCCTGTAATTTCGCCCCTTTCCCTTCATCTTTTCTCCTTTAATGAATTATTATACACTCTTTAAAATATTTTTTAAAAACAACAAGAAAAAAATTAAGATTTCTTGAAAGCAAGCATTAATATTCAATTATTTGTCCGATCTTGCATAAGTATATCTGTTACTCTGAGCCACAGATTTGATGTTAAAAATAAATAATATAACAATCATTGCTTTGAAAATCTGTAACCTAGGTATTATTATTTGTTACCCTGTTTCCCATCACTTTTTCAATTTGTTTTTGCTTTTGTTTTAATCTTCAAAATTAAATTAAAATTTAAAAAAAGCTGTGGGTGGATGTGAAACTTTGGGGCCATTACTCAAAACATGTGATGTACCTGCTAAAATGCTTCCAAATGTTTGCGACTGTGTGAAGCATGGTGTGTGGGTACATGAGGGCCTATTTCTAGACTCCTTTTGCTGTATAATGTTGGTTTATTTGTTGTCTTATACCAGCCTTTGTAATAGGCCTTGAAATCACATAGTGTTATTTCTCTAACATTTTACTTAAAAATACCATAAAATTATGAAAGCTCAACTTGCAAAACTTGTAGCAGAACACGGAAAGATTTGAGCTCTTCCTACTTAATGGCTTGCTTCTGTCTTTATACATGTTTCAGACAATATAAATGCTTAGGTACATGTGATACAAATGTATAAAATGTAAATGTGTCAAATCATCTATTACTAGGGGATTACTTCAGATTTATTTCCTGGGGTGAAATTGCCAAAACCAGATTACAATGATTTGCTGGCAGCTATCAAAGACAATTGCGTCTCCATGAATTTGCAAATGACCAAGTTCTTCTCTGAGAAGATTCTTCAAATATATGAAATGATGATTGTGCGTCACGGTTTTATGATCGTTGGAGAACCATTCGGAGGGAAAACCAGCGCCTACCGTGTCTTGGCCGGTGCGCTGAATGACATTTGTGAGAAGGTACACGTTAGTAATGTGTTTGTGTGTGTGTGTGTGTGTGTGCGCGCGCGCACACACACACACGGGAGCACATGTGAGAGGAAGACCGTGTAGTCATTTTAGAAGGTGCTTGCAAAGCAACAAAACCATGAGAAAAATGAGTCAAAGAGAAAATAAAATTGTAAAAGTAAAGTGAAGCAGTAGTAAACTGTACATACTCAGCACATAAAGGGTGTGCCTTGGATTTACCGTCTAACCTTTTATTTATTTATTTATTTTATTTATTTTTGCGGAACCAGGGATTGAACTCAGGCCCTTGCGCTTCCAGGGAAGTGCTTATTTTACTGAGCCAACTCCCCGGCCCCTCTTTTATTGTTGTAATTGCAACGGTAATCCATATACATCTGAAAAAGTCTGAGAACATGGAAAAATCTGAACACTTTCTTAAGTTTTAGGAGAGTCCTGCCCTAAGAAGTTGGATTTGTGATGGGGCCTTCTCTAAGGGTGCTATGAGGGTGCTAGTGGAATTAGAGGGCCGAGCACCTGTGTGCGCCTGAGTCTGTCCTTGCAGTGCCTGATTACCCGCCTGCACAGTGACGCTCCACTTCTTAAGTGCACAGCCCTGTGCCCTGCTGTAGTGTGCCCGAGAGGGCTGTT